>JAGVSP010002882.1:0-61925 GCA_022494985.1 Micrasema minimum
ATTATCGGTGCTTTTTGTACCTATTTTGTAAATATTTAAATGTAAAAAATTTAATAAAAAGATTATGATGCTGATACTAATTGCAACGAGAGAACGATAAACGTTTTTGATTTTTTTTTAATTTAGGTATTAATATTGCACAATAATTAAATTAGACAAAAAGACAAATTATACAAGAGGATGGCGACTCAGTCAGTAGTGACCCATGACAATGATCTGGCCCCGACTCACTAGACAATCCGTGTCGTGTCAGGGCATTTTTAGTGTAGCATTATACATAATAGAATATTAACATAATTAATACAAGAGAAACAATTTTAGGACTCACAAAAGTAAGAAATTTACACAACTCTATTTTTGCAGGCATTTTCAATAAATACACCAACTATTTGATTACTCCAACGAACAACACTAACCTTGTATTTGGAAAAGTCTTTGAATTCAATTAATTTATTCACAAGAACTCAGTAACCCAGTTCAAAGCGCTACTGTCCCATTCAAACCCCAACGTGTGGTTCACCTACTTCGCGACAGGAAACAAGCGGGAACGGGGAGGATTCCAAATTCAAAATTCAAACTCAAAGGAAATAACCGTTATTCCAGTAAGTTGAGGGGTGATCGAAAGATTTGGGATTTAGACGTTGATTGCAACGGGAATCGCTTTGATGCGGTCAGCTGGCTCCCCAGGCCCTGACAAACTTTTGGATCCCCCTGCCGGAACAATGGCGGCCTGATTAAGCACTGCAGTCTACTTGTTTCGCAGATAAAACTGACGTAATTGAGCCGAGATGTTTACCCGCTTCCCCGCGAGACCTCATTGTTAAACTTTATTTAAGGGCTTATAAAGAGCATACTACACCACGTGACTCGCGGCCGCTTCCCATACCAACATAGAATTTAACATTAGAGCAATTTTTTTTTACACACATTTTAGATATCGACCAGATGCGTGTCTGCGTCGTCTTATTTTTTAAATAATTTATTTATCTACAATACAATAAAATCATTACTGTTTATCACCGAACAAGTGATCCTTGCTCGATGACTGTCCATAGTTTTTTTTCTTTTTTTGTTTTTATCTTAAAATTATATTATGTTATGTTTGTAACATTGCTTTGGTATTGATACTTACATTTGTTTTGTAAAAGCCCCATGGGCGTGAATAAATAAAATAAAAATAATTAAAAAATAAATAACCTATGCGCCATTGGGCACGGATAAGGGAAAGCAGTTATGTAAATTTTGTGAGGGTATTGATTATATTATTATATATAGATTATAGATACATAAAATTTATCACCAATTCGGCATCAAGGCAATATAAATAGAATAAAATCAATAAAAGCAACGGTAATAGATACTAAATAATATTACTTTTTTAAAACTCGAGATCAAAACTATAAAGTGAGATTCAGTTTATACTGCATTAAAATGCATAAAGCTCTTTAACTGCACAAATAACATAAATGTCGAGTAATGATCGCATTAAAGGAAATGTTATTATCCTTTGCATCAAAGAGACTTGCAGGAACAGCCATCTAGATTTAACAGCCCTGGTTCAGCAGTGCACCTTAAATTCAGATTATTATTTCGCTTAAGTGCTGACTTAATGCAAATGCACTTTTTCGGGACTGCAAAAAAATTCTAGCATTTTGGTAAAACCATAAATATCATAAAACCGAGATAAAAACTTATTGATATCTCAACAGAGACAGAGAAGCTCTGGAAACGAATGTGGGTTATCTAGGCGTTTACAGGGCTTATGACCTGTCATTGGCTGGGTTATGTGGCCACTTGACGTAATTACAACATTCCCCATTCCGCCTGTCATCTGACATCTGACAACCATGTATGACAAATTTTTGAAACTTGTATATATCTTAGGTGTAAAGAACTATCCGCTTGCGAGTTGTTATTTCGACAGATTTTCGAATTACTGACATCTATTGAGAATAAGTTAAAGTATTTTTTTGGGCGATCTACATTATTGGTGTAAGAACTAATTGAAAGGGTACAAAGAGGAATGTTATTAATAAAATTTGAGTGGTTTCAAATACTTATTGACAAAAATTGGATGTCAGCCGTTTACGGGCTAAAATTATATTACAATCGACATCTCAACAGAGACGAGAAGTTTGGAAAGAAATATGGATATCTGGGCGTTTACAGAGCTAACGACCCGTCATTTGCTGGGTTAAAGTGGCAATTTTCTCAATGGATCACAGAAAGTATTCACATGTGAAGCATCGCGCCATTTCACTGTGGCTAATTGGCAGATATGGATATCAATATACACTAGGCGGAATTGGGAATGTTGGAATACATCACGTGACCACTCAACCCAGCCAACGACAGGTCATTTTTGTGACGTTTAACTTCGCCGGGCGAGGGTAGGTAATTATTAAGAGGCTGGTGGTTGGAGTCTTGACAGAACATCCCTTAATGATCCCGTCGCTTATTTTCAAATGTATACTCTCCCCAACTTAGATAAATTGAAATATCGCTTTCGTTTTGCGAAGCAAAGCTTTCCGTTTTAAATTTCTTAATAAATAAGTTTGTCACGAAACGGAAAATTTATCACTGGTTACATTTTAGTTTTAGGAATCTTGTAAAGTAATATATATAATAGTGTGTCCAAATCCTTGTAGACATACACTGGATTTTACCTACGACGGGCCATCATCAATACAATTATTACTGACATCTCAACAGACATTAAACAATGCTGCTAGTATTGTTGTATTGAGAAATATTGCGCTATACAGAATTGGATTTGCACATTAAGATGCTTTAGGATTCAAACAATTTGATAAACAACATCTTGAGTGTGTCCAAATACTTGTAGACAAAAACTTAACCCAGCCAATGACAGGTCAAAAGCCCTGTAAACGCTTAGATATCGATATTCCCTTCCAAACCTCTCGTCTCTGTTCAGATACCTTAATCATTTTTATAATAAAATTAGTTTAAATATTATTAAACAACAAATGAATACAAATACTTGTAGACAAATTACTGGATTATACCCATGCTGGGCTGATATCAGATATTATTGATATCCCAACAGAGACAGAGAAACTCTGGAAACGAATGTGGGTTATCTAGGCGTTTACAGGGCTTATGACCTGTCATTGGGTGGGTTAAGTGGCCACTTGACGTACTACAACATTCCCCATTCCGCCCATCATCTGATAACCATATATGACAAATTTTGGAACTACTATGTATTGAAATCGTCTTCGTTGAGAAGATTGCAATATACGATTTCAATATAGTAGTTCCCAAAATTTGTCATATATGGTTATCAGCTGATGGGCGGAATGGGGAATGTTGTAGCCCTGTAAACGCTTAGATAACCCACATTCGTTTCCAGAGTTTTTCTGTCTCTGTTGGGATATCAGCAATATAAATATTATTATTTTAAGCGTACTTTATATTTAAAAAAATAATCCTCACGCTTTTCAGAGCGTATCAAGCAAGTACAAACCATATAGCGGGTACAATATCCGTTTAAGTTTTTATGTAAAACTGGAAAAGGTAGCCATTGATACAGTAATACATACAGGTGGTTCATTATGCAAATACTGGAGCAATTTATACGAAGAACTTTTCTCTGTAACGCTATTGGAGTGATTAATATCTTATTTCTGATCATCCCAGAAATACAACCACTCCGAATTCTAGAGAATCGTTGGAAACTATACTTAATTTGCGCTCGTTTCGGCTGATTGAAAGAACTAGAGCAAAAACTAGTGTAAATAAGTATGTATCAATTGAGTTTTTTTTAGCGATTGAGAAAACACAAAAAAAACAAGATAGTGAATGATGAAAATAACGGTATTAACAATAAATAGTTTGGACATTTTTCTTAGAAATTACTTCAATTACTCTAGAGAGAAATATTTTCTCTGATTCGCACCAGTAAATTCGAACAGTAAAAAACTAATAAAAAATAATGAGATAATATAAATATATACAACGTGTAAGCAAACTCGACGCACAAGCGTGAAACCAGTGAATCTACATCACATTTGGAGTCGATTTTGTATATTTTTTATTTTATTTGACCAATAGTTTTCGAGAAAATTGAGTAAGAATATGATTTTTTTTCGAGAATTTTTTACAAATTCTTATCAAATATCATTTCTTTGGTAAAATGAATAGTATTCATAAAGATAACAAAACAAAAAACAGCATTTTAGTATGAATTTGCGCAATTTTATTTAATCTGCAGTACCTACTTATCAAAGCATTTAATGAGAAAAAAACAATTCACACATTCAAAAATTCATATTAAACATTCGACTCCAAATATGGCGTAGATTCACCAGTTTTCGGGTTGTACTACGAGTTTTGTTACACCATGTATATTTATTTTATTTATTCAATTTTAATTGTTATTTACAACACAAGATAAACACTTGTAAATATCAAGTTATTTACAGGAACTCAACACAATAATATAAAAGCGGCCTTAATTTTGATTGTGACGTCGCGAATTTCCATTGTAATGAATAATTTCAGGCGACATGAGACTCCTTGTGCTGAAATTTAATTAAACTCCGGAACACAGGAGAAAACAACAAATAATGTCAATCGGAATTCTGAAGCCACAGTACTCGGCTGAAATGGGGGAGTGACTAACGAAAATACTAAATATTTAGTTATGGCAAGAGACTGGGTGTTTAGTCAAAGTGTGAAAACTTAAAAGTAATCGCTACGTGAACTGATAATTCCATCGGCAGTCGGCAGTTTACGTCAGAGCTACGGGACTATACCTGGAGCTCAATCACAGATAACTATCGACGTAGTTAAAAACGTGCTAACCACGTGCTAACGCTAACCATTTGACCGATCACAATGAACATACGTTCATACCACGTTCGCTTTACCGAGCACCATAGATGATAATATCGCGGCTAAACGTCAAACGTCAAATCAAGAAAGTCAGCGCGCGTGTCGGATTGTTTATTATGTCGACTGCTTTTCTCAATATTTGGCTTGCCGAACGCCGGCTAAATGCAATACGGCACTCGAGAAAGATTGAAAGAAGATATGTGCGAAGAAGATATATCTCGGGAAATGGCTCGCGACTTGATGCGCTCGTTTAATAATCCCAATCGATAACTTTTAACGCGTGTTCCATTGTGATCGCGAAAACGTTAAACATCCACGGTAAGAAATCGTTATCACGTCGCTTATTACCGCGTCGATAGTGATCTGTGATCGAGCAACTGGCTTGGGAGGATACACGAAAACTGCATCCGCATGAAATTATACTCACACATCGGGAGCTGGGGAGGAAGCCGCATTAAAAACAGACTCTACTTACCCTACTAACCATAATCAGTCCACTAGATTTGCAGGCAATAATAAATGAATAACACCTAAAATGAGACCTTCTCTGAGACAAGTGAGCAACACGCAACACGCCACCTAGTAGAGAAGATATCATTAACAAATTAGTTTACACAACATCAATCTGTAATGGTAATGTTAGGGGCCCTAATAAACAAATGAACATCAGATATTATTGATATCCCAACAGAGACAGAGAAACTCTGGAAACGAATGTGGGTTATCTAGGCGTTTACAGGGCTTATGACCTGTCATTAGCTGGGTTAAGTGCCACTTGACGTACTACAACATTCCCCATTCCGCCCATCATCCGATAACCATATATGACAAATTTTTGGAACTACTATATATATATATAGAAATCGACTTCGTCATTCCGCGTTACAGAATTGTTTTATACTGATGTCATCTGTTGAGAAATTGCAAAGCATTTTTTTTTAAAAATCATCTTTTAGAAGTAAACGCCTAGATAACCCACAATTCGTTTCCAGAGTTTCTCTGTCTCTGTTGGGATATCAATAATATCTGATATTTAGCCCAGCATGGGTATCATCCAGTAATTTGTCTACTATTGTAATTCATTTAAAAAAACGTTGTTTAAATAAACATCAGCCCAGAATATGGACACTGCAATGTGCTCCGATACACGGAGTTCTAAAAACACAGAAAAGTTTTATAATGCATCTAGGTTTAGAATTGTACACTAATGCAAAAATACATATTTATGTGAAGTTACATTGTTATATCTTTTTTTTGACTGTGTTATTATTTAATTGAATTGATAAATTTTCCCCGAGTTCCACAGAAGAGATACTAGGTAACAATGCTTTGTCCAAAAAAGAAAAACCCATACTAACATGCATTACCATAGTTTAAGAAATAGGCTAGCAATTTATTGGCAACAAACTAGTGATACCATACGAGATATCTTTCACACCAATTGAAATGCATGATTAAACATAACGTTACAAAATATTTCCTTAAATAAATATTTTCCTACTCTGTACCATAAGATAACAATCAATATTAACGACAATTACTGTGTATCACCGAAAAGTGATCCCTGTTCGATTGACTGTCCATAGATTTTTTGAGATTTATTGTTTTTTTTAAAATAGTTTTTATTATAAATTTTTACTATAGTTATTATTATATTTTATTTTATTGTTTTTCTTTTGCTTTATCATAAAATCATATTATGTATGCCTGTATTAAAATTATGTTGGAATTTATGTATGTACATATGTCGCTTTGGTACTGATACTTACATTTGTTTTGTAAAAGCCCCAATGGGCGTGAATAAATAAATAAATAAAATAAATAAAGTGTAAATTTTTGTAACGGACAACTCACGACATGCGACAGTCATACAAATTCAAAGAGAATAACTACGAATTAGTAATTTAAAAAAGCATTAAAAAGTCAAAAAACATAGTTTATTTAGGATTGGATTAAGACGCATGAGTTCCAGCCAAAAACGTGTTCTGAAATTATTTATCAATTTTCAGAATATTTCATCAGTAAATTTCCAAAGAACTGCTTAGTCATTTTAAAAAGGATTGGTGCCCACATCCCATCGATTAACTTAACCAGGACCTTGGTGGAGTCCTTCTCCTTGGTGGAGTCCTTCTCCTTGGTGGAGTCGTTCTTTCTCATTTCTTTGCGTATGACTGTGACTGGTTTTGGTTAGGATGTGGATAGGGTGCGGCAGGGGACGCATGAAATAGGTCCGCCAGATAGGATGACTGGTTGAATATTGTATGTTGTAGTTTGGACTCGGCCGAGGTTGCTGCCGTGTCTTCTCTGGCGTGGTTGGCGGGGGGCGGGCGGGAGGCTGCGGTTGGGCGGGCGGTGGTTGTAACTAACTACTAAAAAAGGGGTAGAATTACTAATATCCCTATCACTGTAAATTTGGGACAGCTCCTTGAGCAGGTTGGGGTGAATGTGTTTATGACAATCTTAGAGCCGAGACAGTGATAGGGGCAATGAAAGCATTTGGTCGCGTATTTAACCTTCTTCTCTTCCGCTTTTTCCAGTTAAAACTGAATCTATTAAATTTGGCGGATTAGCTTTAAAAAATCGGTAGAGTAATGCTGGACTGAAAAAAGACTCAATAGTCTTTAAAACAGTCTAGGGAAAGGGTGGGGCTTTCACTGTAGTTCCTTTCAGTATTTCCTACATCCGATAGTTGCACTCCACGTGCCGAGCTTAAAGTTTTTACCTTCGAAGAGGAAAATTCACAGGGGTTACTATAAACTATTATACACTATAACCTATAACACATTACTCACTACACTTGTTTGTCAGGCAGTTTCTGTTATACGTCTTCACTGCTAAAATGTGGGTACTGTTTGTGGGTAGCGTAGGTAACACTCGATAGCGTAGGTGGGTAGGTTTGCTTGCAGTTTATAGACGAAACCACATAAGGGTTATTATTATGAATAAAGTAAAGGGTTTTTTTTTGTAATGCTCGCTACCTGAGATATAGGGGTGTAATTGTGAAATGATACGGGCTCAAGATCAAAAGCAAGGGAAGCTGATCAATTACCTTGTGTGAATGTGTTGATACATTGGTTTTCAATCGTTTCATCTTCCGAACTTCAAAGTGTGTTTATTATTCGAGTGTTGAAAATTTAGTGTAATAAGTAGATTTGAATAATGTGATGTGATGCAGCAACCTCCAATAACTGGAGTCGTGAAGATGCAGCGTTGGACCTGGCTTGGGCATGTACTCCGGATGCCTCGGGAGAGCCTGAACCAGAGCTGCCTCTTCTTTACGCCTGCAGGATCCCGCCGTTTGCTAATTGAATGTTGTCTTATTAAGAGTACTTTTATTTCAATCGCGTGGGTTTATTATAATATATACACGTGCGTATGTGTAATACCTTGGACTGGTACTGAAGCTTATGAGTGATCATCTTACCTACATAAAATAAAATTATCTATATACACTGCACTTGGTGTACCGATGCAGTGCCCTATGCACTTATGGGTGTGGATACCAGTGAGTATTATTTATATCAGATAATTTACCGTACGTCATCCTATTCAAATAATCACGTATAGAGAAAGCGAAGTTAAAGGAGGTCGTAATGTAAGAACGCCCCCTAAATTCATTCCCAGCAGTTTAAAAAACGTGTTGAAAATGCCAATGTAATGAAGAAAATGCAACTAAACAGCGCAAATGTAACCCTTAAAGGACACAAACGTGCCTGAAATACGAAACGAAAATCCCACCCCCCTGGAGGTAAGTGGAATTGTGACAACTTACTCCTCCTTCAATACTAGAATAGGACAGAAATACTACATACTGATCGATAGAAATTCCATGATAAATTAGCCCGACTGTACCCGCGGGCGAATATATATCAAACTACTCGATCTAAAAAAAAAAAAACACGATCTAACTTTTCCTCTTATATTCTTGTCTCATTTTCTTAAGGGATGTATTGTGTAATGAATGACAAACCAATCCTTCGCTGGACAGAGTTTTTGTCGGTGTCTTTTGTATTTCTTTATTGCCGTTATGGGCTATAGACTGAGATAAATGAAAAAAAAAAGATTCATGAAATATATTTTAGAAAGCTGCTGGGGCGAGTATTTATGTGTTTAGACGTAAAGGTAACATTGGAAAATATGTACGACATTTGAACAGAGGAATCCTGTGTGACTGTTATTTGAAAAACCATTATTTATATTTAGTAACAACATGAAATTAAAGCAGAGTGCAAGGCTGAGATAAGCATTATCGACAAAATTAAGAAAGGGTTTTTACGATGGTTTGGTCATGTCGTCATGTGTTCATGTGTTCTATCCTCTCTGCCTACCCCTACGGGGAAATGGCGTGATGGTTAGTTAGTTAGTAACAACATGAGCATTTTCTTTTACCACGTTGGCTCCTATGTGGAGCATGTGGACATCACTAGATCCCTCCAGGAGACCCTATCGCCAGCCAGCTCTCTCGTCTTCTCTCACGCCAGGCATGCACCCATCAGCTCCGCAGAGTACATTCGTAAGATGGTTATCGACGGTCTGCCAGGACGGTGGGATACTGCAGGCGTAAAGAAGAGGCAGCTCGGGTTCAGGCTCTCCCGAGGCATCCGGAGTACCTACATGTCCATGCCAGGAATCTTTAAAGGTTAGATAAATAATAGCTCGAGAGTACTTAGTATACATAGGTAGTGTGAAATATTAAGACCTTGTTTAAAACGTTTAAGAAAAAATGTATTATACTATCTATATTAATTTTTTGTTATTCTACTACTACTTTCCCTTATCCGCCAATGGTGCATAGGGTACTGCATTGGTACACCAAGTGCAGTGTATCTTGATTATTTTATTACATGAAGGCAAGATAATCAGTCTTACGCTTCAGTACCAGTCCAAGGTATCACACATGAAATATTAATATGAAAATCTCACGTAAATAAATATTTCATGTTGACCCCCTACGGGAATCGAACTCGAATTTTTTGTTACACCTAATTAAAATCTAAAATTTAAAAAAAAAACAATCTATAGTACAGAGGCAAGTCAGTGGTACCAATTTCGAAAGATAATATTTTTTCAACAAGCCAGAAATTATACATACAGGAGTACAGAGGATTGAAATTAAGGAATTCTAATCCGAAATCCGTGATTTAATCCACAAGACAACAATCCCGGTCTAACACAAAACAAAAGATTTATTTGCTGTCGTAAAAACAACTTATGATTGTGTAATAAATTCGTAAAACTATAACAAGAAATAATAATGGCATCGACAGGAACAAATTGACTGTCATATAAAGCAAATAAAACACTGCGAAGGAAAATGAATTCATCATAAAGGTTTGTGAAATCAATGGAAAACATAGAAGACACAATATTAAGATATTGAAAAGAAGGAATAATGGGAGTAGTAAGTATCAATGAGGCAAATATTGAAGTTATATGAAAAAGAGATTGACAGGCAGGAAATGGGAAATTAAGAAGGGTTTACTCACACAATAAAGCTTGACAGGATACAGGGATCGCCACATGATATTTAGAGACAACATAAATAATTATATAAACCAATAGTTGGTAAATAATAGGTTAATACTATATACAAATAAAGATTACGAAAAGGATCTTTCTCAATAAATGCTTATTTTCACTTGTGCATATATATGCAAATCAAAATTTAAAAAGAGAAAAAAAAACTGCTATGTAAAAATTTTACAGGCAGAATGCACGGGAGCTGGCAGCCGATTGCTTGGCCTGGAGGCAGTTTGTGGATTCCATATGCTCCACGTAGGGAGCGGATATGGTATAAAGAAGAATTTTAGCATTATTCTTACAGTTACTACCATATTCGTATTATTGTATTATTATTAGTTAGTTTTGTTTTCATAATATTTCATAATTTTCAAAAACGTCTCTCGTACTTAAATACCTACTTAAAAAGTATCTTTGTTTAACGTTTTTTGGATAAATAAGAATAAGAGGTAGGTGTGTACTTGGTGGTATTCACAATTTAAAGTATTATTGGTTTTAACAACGTTTTGAGTATGTCCTAATACTTACTTTTTTGGATTTTTTCCCATGACGCGACGTGATGGGAGTAGGTATATTATATTATTTATATTTTCACATTTCTTCTTTTCATTCATTTGATTTCAGCAGCTCAAAGCGAAGGTAAGTCTATCAGTTGATTCGTGTACAAGTTTAGTTGTCGGGGGTAAGTTTCCAGGGGTGCGGGCGGTTTGATTTAGGGGCGGTTGGGAAATATTGGTTCGGGGGGAGGTAAATCACGAAATAACGATAAATAATGCATTTCAGGAGGATCACGCTCCCCGGAACAGATTATGTCGACAGAACAAACTTCTAGGGAGCATTAGTCGAAACGTTTTACAAAGAGATACCGGTAAATGCTTCCAGATAAAAAATGGAGATTATAAAAAGGGTGTAAAATCAATAAAAAAAATGATTAAGATTCCACTGCACTTGGTGTATCAATACAGTGCCTTATGCACGATTGAAAATTATTTTACGGCTACTAAGTTAAGTAAATTGGCAGCACACAACGGAGTTCTGGTACCAACACTTATGTATGGTAGTGAAGCGTGGTGTTGGAAAAAGAAGGATGAAAGTAGACTGAATGCTGTTAAAATGTCATCTCTCTGTGTGGTAAGACTATGTATGACAGGTGTACTATAATCTAAGTAATAGTGGCAAATAAGAACTTATCGAAAGAAGCAAAACTGGCAGTACACAACGGAGTTCTAGTACCAACCCTTATGTATGGTAGTGAAGCGTGGTGTTGGAAAAAGAAGGATGAAAGTAGACTGAATGCTGTTGAAATGCGATCTATGTGTTGTAAGATTATGTATGATAGGTGTACAAACGTCGAAATTAGAGCAGAGTGCAAGGCTGAGATAAGCACTATCGACAAAGTAAAGAAAGGGCTTTTACGATGGTTTGGTCATGTGGAGCGAATGAGTGATGAAAGTAACGGCTAAAAGAAGTTAAATGCAAGTGTGCCTGGATGTAGAAGCCGAGGAAGGCCGAGAAAGACATGGCATGACCAAGTACGTCAAGTACTTGAAAGTGGACATGTGAAAAGTCGGAATGATCGGCGTATGTGCATGAGATGTATGAATGTAGAGGGAGCAAAGGAAGTATGTCAGGATAGAGTGGTGTGACGTTCTATCCTCTCTGCCAACCCCGACGGGGAAATGTCGGGATGGTTAGTTAGTTAGTTAGTGAAGTTCATCTGATAACCACATTACGAAATATTACCAAGCCCTAAGACTACAACGGAAGCGGATAGATCTATAAAACTGTAAAAACTTAAAACCCGTTTAGGTACTCATTTCGGTCGTTTTAGAGTTACAGTATTTTGCATTACAGGGCAGTATGGTTCTACACATTCTACAGGGTGTAGTAACAAGGCCCCTCTGTCGTGTTAAGGACTCATCAATTCTCTGTGAGCTCCTCGTGCAGATAATAACAGTTAGGGTTTATATAATAAGTCCCGTTTTATTACAGGAGTAATGCACCTAATAGGGGCCATTTCATTACTAAAATACTCCAACTTTGCCAATAAACCGGTTCAAACTATCCGTTATCAGGGATGAACGGAACCACATATCGTTTCAATAAATTTTACAAATAATGTTTCGTATTTTATCACATCTTGACACCTTATAAAGCGTGAATAATGAAGAGTTAACTGTAAATATATTACGATCCTGTTGAAAAAACTATTATAGTCGAGAAAATAAAGGGTGTTTCAATACAATTTTTCTTAATTTACGCTTTATAGTTTCATAACACCACTTATTATCGAATTCCACCGTCTTATAGACTCCAGCGCTTAGCCAATACACGGAAAGTGTTAAAGGTATACGTAGATGTGATAGATTAGTGAGCGGTGACGTAGTGGGTGCCTATTGGTTTTCGATTGGCGTAACACTTTATGTACAAAATCAAAAATCGATTCGTAACATATGTACAAAATCAAAAATGTTACCTGAATTTGGAAAAAAAATCTACGTCATCTGTGTAGGGATATAAAATGAAATATATATTCATTCCTTATATAGTAATTCCTCTGTCGTAATGATTAATTTTCTTTGACACATGTAAGCTTCATCTATCTTAGTTTAATCTCCCTCCATATAATTACTATTACATGTAGTTCAACCTCCTTGATAAAAAAATTGTTGGTTTAATGACGCCCAATTAAATTTTGGGTAAGATATGAGAAAAAATATTGTCACAATCGAGGAAGACAGAAATTGGTGGATGTTTTTCATCAAAACCCCCTCCCTCCACTCTGTGATAAAAGTTGAAAAATTCTGGATTGCTTTTGCTGGATTTTTTTTCGTTTTCATTTTCTTTTCCTTTTCCGATATCCTTGTTCCATGTCGAGCTTTTATTTGAACTTTTTCTAGGTAGAGCTTTGAGAGGCATATCGGTCAGATGGCACGTTTCATATCACTTATTATACACGGCCAAGTAAAGATTGTTAAAGAAATACTTTCCGGAGAAATGTCGTATTTTTTTAATGGAATGTAAAAAGAGCTTTGGAAATTTGAAATGTGGAAGTAAATATCTGTGGGGAATTGTATATTAAAATTACTTTATCATCATCGTACCATATCCGTTACTTATGTGTAGCATAACGTTTAAATATTCAGATTTCCCAACACATACACCACACTCCACACACATACAACAACACACATACACATGACTTAAGATAACCACTGTTTGCTTCACGTCTTCGGAAATTTGTCTTGTACATTGTGTTGTCCACGTAATTGGTGTTATGTTGTATATCATATACAACATAACACCAATTACGTGGAGGGTATATGTTACCTCAAATTGAAAATTCTTAGTTCATTGTACCAAACATAGCACTGTGTGTATAACATTAAAATATAAATAAATAAATAACAAAATACCATTCATATCTCAACTGAAATAAGAAGTTTAAAAAAAGAAATATGGATACCTAGGCGTTTACAGAGCGTTGTGGATAGTATTTCTATTTTCATTCGTAACTAATTATCGGAATAGTAGAAAAAGTAGAACGTTATATCAGCTCCCGCTTCGTGAATACTCAATGCAAAATAGAAGCCATTTTAAAGTGTGAAAAGCAGTTTTCTTAGAAATAGTGTGAATCTGGCTCAGATAACCATCTTTAATACATGCAAAATGTGTGTTGCTCAGAATTTGTTGAAACTCCTGGCAAACAATAGCCGTTTTTTCGCTGCGGACTTTTCGAATAAATTCCCATCACAGAAATCGAGAGATCTCCTAAACTTTGACAAAAATAAGTTTCCCGAGATAAGTTTGCGTTTAAGTTATATTTCTCCCGTAATATCTCGGATTGCGTAATGTTACAAGGACTGGGAAGTTGGACGAACTTTTATTCTTTGCATTCAAGCAAATCTGATTTAAATTGGATGAAATTTCATTCTTTTCTTCCGTTTACTTTGACGTTATCGTGGGACTTGATTCTCCACTAGGTTTTTTACTCCTACAATGATAATTAGAAAATGGATTTACGTTCGCTATCTTGGGCAATTCCATTCAAGTACTTTTCTCACCCTAATCCGGGGACTAAATCAAATTCCTGTGAAAGGTGTAATTATGGACTTTTAGTATCTAGCCTATGATTATTTCGTGGTACCTTCTGATAGCACAAAGGCTTTATGTTAAAAAAAGGCTCTGTCTTAATACCCAACCCTTCATAAAGCGTTAAATCAGTTAAAGTTGGCCAAAATAAAATTTCATTTAAAATGCTTTAAGAAGGATAAATCCGATGAAGCAAGAAGGTTTAAAACTACAGAATTTCGGTCGTAAAAGAATCATTCATAGAAGCACATAACTGAAAACTTATTCTGTATATTTGTGTTTAAAACATTGTACATTGCATAATTATACTGTAATCACTTTTGAAAATGATGATTTTTTAACAATAATTTATCAACAGAGACGGTTTTCCCGACAACGTATCACTTCTGTATTTTCCTTTGAGAGGGAAATTTATCCCAAGAAGGAGAGCAATTGATATTCAAAAGTGATACTCCGGGGCGTCAAACGAGTATATGGGAGTAAAAAATATCAGATGCCACAGGGTGATGGGGAGATGGGGGATGGATCTGGGGGGGAGAAATACGGATGGGGGTGACGGATCAAGTTTAAATAAAGAATCGTGTGACTAATATAGAATAACAAATAATGATATTTGAAACTGTTGTATCGCCCGATTTCAAGAAAAAAATTAGTGGCCCACAACACTCGAAAAATCGAAATATATTTTGAAAAGTTAACTAAGATATGTAGAGTCGTGACGGCGCTCGTGTGGACCTGGCTTGGGCATGTACTTTGGATGCCTTGGGAGACGCTTATATTAATGTGTAATATAATTTTATTATTTTTATTTTTTACGATCTAAATATGATCCCTATGATCTCTTATTTATTGGATGTTTGGAAGAAATTGTCACTAGGCAATAATCCCGCTAATTTAAGCTGTTTTTTCTAAGCTAAATTTAAGTTTCGTTTGAATCGTCCTAAATGAGTTGAATCAACTCCTAGGTATTCCCAGGACTATTAAATTTAATATTAATATAATATTTTTAGCACATCCAATAAATAATTACAACATAATTCAATCGAAATGTGTTTTGAGGAGGGCGAAAGTCACACTTATCTGCGAAATCCAGTTAAATATTTGGCAATATTTTACCAGGGAGACGTATTAGAAAAAACTTAAAACAATCGTATGAGATAGGTTTATAAATTTGCATTAATTATTTTACACCAAGAGTATAATTCTTTCAACAGAAGGTTTTTCGCGTCTCCTGAAAATTTTTATCTTGTGGAGTATCAAATTATCCCTTTCCAAAACAATGTATTCAATTGTACTAAAAACTAAATCAATAAATAAAATATCTACATGTTTTATTAAACACAATATTTTAAGTATTCTACATTGTATCGAGAAATAAGAGATACGTCTGAAAGTCGTTTCCATAATACAAAATGTGAGCAAACAAGTATTATTGAGTGATCGTCTTAAGTAGGCACGTTCCGGTAAACATAACGTATAGGGGCGTACGTGCCAGGATATGGGAAGGATCTAGCAGTAGGACGAACGCATTCCACGGAATAAGATGGATTCGCGGTCCCGACCAGGACGGTATGAATTATAGGAAACAACATGAATATATTATGTGGGTTGGGATACTATTACAACCCTCTGAAACACGGATATTTTGTAAGAAAAAAACACTTTACCAGGGACAGAAAAAATTCCACAGGGCATACACTTTTCATTATCATTACCACAATGCAGTTATATATAGTATACTATCAAAGAGGTTTTACCAATTACGGTCATTTTCGCGTCACAACTGCGATATATATAATATATAGTTGTAGATAAGTACATAATCTGGGCCCTGTACCTTAAGAACTAGAAGCTCCGTCATTAAAATCGTCGTTTTCAGGAGATGGATTTAAGTGATTTTTGCGCTTTAATTTCTCCAAAATGCTTGATTTGATTTATTGTTAACAGTGTCAAAATATAACAAGTTACAAATTGCGACTAAAATCTCTGAATTTTTTGAAGATATTCTTTTTTGTGATTTTGAATATATTATATTTTGTGATTTAAAATAAGTTTTTTTGTGATTTAAATATTATTTTTTGTGATTTCGAAGACATTCTTTTTTGTGATTTAAAAAATATTTAAAAATATATCTAAACATTATTTTGAGTAGATAAAATGTTGTCCGCCTTGTGGTGTAGCGGTAGTGCGTTGTGCTGTCATGCATAAGGTCGTGGGTTCAATTCCCGGTCAGTATGAAATATTGATTTGAATGCGTCTTTCACATAAAAATATTTCATATGTGATACCTAGAATTGGCGCAGAAGCATAAGACTGATCATCTTGCCTTCATGTAACAAATGATCAAGATTCGCCGCACTTGTGTATCAATGCCCTATGCACAATTGGATGCAGATAAGGGAGAGAAGTAGTAGCAGATAAACTATTTATAAACAAATACCAGGTTTAATCCGGTAATCGCATTTTTTAGTTGATAAAGCGATACCTGTTTCAATAGAGATGACAGATGTGTTATGTATTTAAATTCGGCAGTTCACGTTAGACCTGACTTTATGATGTACAGGAACCAGTTTGCATTCGATTTGTAGACCTAACCTTTTCCACAAAGGGAGTTGGTAGGAAATTTAATAGTCGTAATATGAATTCATTAACAAACGATAAAAAAAACAAGATTTTAAGTACGAAACATTGAATAAAAGTCAAACTTTTGACCTAAAAAGGCAGGATGAGGTATTACACAGTGGGATCGCTGAACCCAGCGATGACAGTTTATAAGACCTGTAAGCATCTCAATTACTGTTTTTTTAAAGAAAAAAATATTTTCATACATATTGCTAGAAAGGGTTAGAATTTCTGATCTGGGGTCTTGAGACGTGACGTCTCTAGTAATTCCTTGACCCCCGTAATCTGATGGATCGTTCTGGATGTAAAAACATCCAACAAATATTGTACAAAGACACTGAAATATTAAGAAGAATTCAGAGACAAATAACGTTTGATTTATGGGGGTACTTTCCAAATATTGGCGTAAATATAAAGATGGAAACGCCTAACTCACGGTTTTTCTGTTTTTTGTAGAACATACTCAATCTTTCATGTTTACAAAAACTTTAAAAATATGCTTGTAAGACGTGGCAATTTTTTTTGGACAGTCGTGTATCTGATAAATTAATTTTAGTTTTGGCGCCCAAAAAATATTTGTTGTTCTATTCAAAATGTTATTATCCTGATTAATCGTTTTTTTTGACATTGAGTTCTTATGATATACTCAAATATTTCGATTTTGGGAATAACTCGAACCTAGAGAACCTAGAGACTATGTATGATAGGTGTACAAATGTCAAAATTAGAGCAGAGTGCAAGGCTGAGATAAGCATTATCGACAAAATTAAGAAAGGGCTTTTACGACGCGATGGTTTGATCATGTGGGATTGCGAATGAGTGATGAAAGAACGGCTGAAAAAAGTTTAAATGCAAGTGTGCCTGGATGTAGAAGCCGAGGAAGGCCGAAAAAGACATGGCATGACCAAGTACGACAAGTACTTGAAAGTGGACATGTGAAAAGTCGGAATAATCGGCGTATGTGCATGAGAAGATGTATGAATGTAGAGGAAGCAAAGGAAGTCTGTCAGGACAGAGTGGTATGGCGTTCTATCCTCTCTGCCTACCCCTACGGGGCAATGGCGTGATGGTTAGTTAGTTAGTTAGTTAGAGATTCTAATCCGGAGTCCTCAAATCTACCGCAAGACCGCAACCTGTTTCGTACATTTATATATATTTGTATATTCGTATATTTCACTGGGAATTGAACGTATTGCGATTTCATCGTCTCGAAAATACTACGAAGGCAGTCAAATTATGGCAATTTTTGGAAAATAGAGGTGTAGCAAAAAACTCTTTCGCCAAAATAATTGTATTTCACCAATTAAAAATAAAACCCTATTTTACTTGATAAAAGTAATTCTGAATTAAGTTAGCAGACGAAACAAAAACTGGTGAATTCAAGTTTAAAACTTTACGCAGGTTTTATTTCAGGTTAAAAATAAAAGAATACTAAGGGTTGAAATTTCGCTGGAAAATACTAACAATACATAAACGAAACATAGAGCATTTTAAGGGAAGTAATAAGAAGAGTATATAATGAAAAAGAGTCAGAAAAGTTAATAAACGTGCAGGATTAAAAGGAAGGAGATAATACAAATATCTCCGTAGCCTTGAATAAAGGAAAAATGAGAAAGAAAAGAACTTAAAAGGAAAATTACTTGAATAGAAGACTGGTGAAGAAATAAAGACATTTGATAGGAATATCTTTAATATCACGCCAAATCGTGTTGTGTTAAAGCGCGTTGTTATAATTTTTAAAAACGTAAAAATATTAACTTAAACAAGACTGAAATTGTTGTTTTTCTTTATATCAACTACAATACATGTATTCCCCATGAGTTACAGCAACTCATTTTGGGCTTTAAAATAATTACATTTATTATAATACACAATATTAACGACAGAACACACAATTATTATAAACACAAAAATATTATGACAAGCAAATACAAATACGCTAATATGTTAATTATTAACACTTTCCACATACTACCTGATAATTTTGATGTATGAAAATGTAAATATATAGAGTGCCAGGCTGAGATACGCATTATAGACAAAATTAAGAAAGGGGTGGTCATGTAAAGCGAATGAGTGATGATTGAACGGCTAAAAGAATATATAATTTATGTATATATAATGCAAGTTTGGATGCGGAATTCGAATTTCGAATCACTGGGTACCCAGAAAAACATTACATGTAGCTTACCAGTAGCTCTAGCTATTCTTAAAAAAATCTGTAGAGTTGTGCTGGACTAAAAAAAGACTTAATAGTCTTTAAAACAGTATAGGAAAAGGGTGGGGCTTTCATTGTAGCTATTATTTTCTCTAAGTTCTCTTTGTCTCACATGCATCTGTGCATTTGTGCAAGGTAGTAATGCAATTATTCTTGGATAACGATATATTTTTACAAACATGAATCCTTAATTAACATAATGAGTAGCTTTCCACACGAGATCCTAGAAATATCCAGCACACACGAGCACAAATGCATGAAATCTTGTTAGAAAAAATACAAAGGACGTGTTCAGAAAGGGCCTGTAATTTTCAAAATTGGAGAAGGCTTCAGTTCTATCAACAGAAAATTAGAGAGAACGATTGCAAAGCGAAAAGAACGGATGGTTAATGAAGTAAAAAAAGCTGATATTAAATCTTCTAAAGGAAAAGAATGTAAACATGATTTAGCAAAGTCAGCAAAAGAATTGAGGTTTAATGGAGAAAGCATTAGGATTTAATATGAAAAGTGATATTATGATTCGGACGAAATGCTTTGATAGACGATTTTTTAAGCAACCTAATAATTATATGATTAATCACTTCGAAATATCGAAATTTTATGTAATAACATAAATTTCGATGTTTCAAAATTTTCCCTTTACAGGAAAGTAGTAGTAGTAGTTGTATTATTATTATAGAGTTCCCCTTAATAGGCATATTCTTTGAACCGAAAGCTGAAAATACAGCGTTTTATACAATTTTGAAATTTTGATAAAACGGACAAACTTGTATTTATTTTGACTTGGTCACACAGGTCGCCATACATTTTTGTTACACCACAGGATCTCAAACTTTCAACTTTTTTTTTCGTCCGACTAAATTTTGAATTAAAGTACCAAATAATAAAAAAACTAAAGAAATGGTACAAAAACAACAGTAGTTTACACTTGATAGTGCATCTTTTCAAGAGTACTATTCAAAAAACAGACTGAGAAAATACCTTGATTTGTGATCATGTCATCGAATAAAGTGACCAGGGGGGTAGTTATTTATGAAATTTAGAAAATGGCCAAAAACTCGAAAACCATGACACTTTCACAAAACATAAATTTTCATTTTCTGATCAGTCATGACGCCCCCCACCCACAGGTAAAAGGTTATCTACTCTTTACGCCTCACCCTGTATGGCTCATAGATTTTTTAAAAATCGGTCTGCGTATTTCCCTAGAAAATAGTTTGAAGTTATGATAATTTTTTTGAGCTTTGTGGATGTCAATAAATCTGGAATATCATTGTGGTTCTAACGAAGGACTCAGGAGCAACCTTAATATTAGTTTTAATATAGTACAACGGTGGCCTTGTAAACCGATGTAGGCGTATTGGGGGAGAGATGGACCAACCAGAACCATCAAGTATCTTTATCTAACTACTGCCTACTATCAAAAGATAGCTCATTTGTATACAGTCGGGGTTTTCGAGGTCCAGAGACGAGAGATGGGACCTTATCTTTGAGTGTAATCCGATCTTGGATCATATAAGAGATAGAGATAGATATTAATAAAACAATCGCGAGATAGATCGCACCATGAAAATGTTATTGCACTATCGCACCTTTAGGACAAAAACGACATAATTTTAAACAAAAGTTGTAATGATATATCATCATAAAATACCGAAAAAATAACATTATACATAATTTAATATTTATTTTATTTTTATTTTAACACAATAACACTTACATAATTTTCTATAAAAAATAAGAAGAAATCGATATGAACAAATAATACGATAGTGTTTACTTGCTTCTACTGAGAATTTCCGAAAAATTGGTATTTTGAATTAGGTCGTTTTCGTCCTAAAGGTGCGATATTACAGCTCACACCATCCACCACTTTCAAAGAAACATGTTTCTATCTCTTTCCTATGTCGAGATATTACATTTATAAATTTAGGCGGCCTCCGTAGCGTAATGGCTAAGACGCTGGACTCACGATGCGGAGGTTCCGGCTTCGATTCTCGGTGAGAACTCAAAAAATCAAAATCAAAAAGTGATTTTTATCAAGCCTGGGTGTTTGTGACGTTGTTCTCCCCTGTAATTGTTATTTTAAATCAGAGAATTTGTTTAAATTATGTGCAATAATTATAACTAAAGCCCACTGTACACGAGACAGAAAACTGTACAGTTTCTTGTTCAGTTTGTAAACTGTCCCATGTAATACGTCACGCGATGTTTGGCTGACCTGACAGTTCATGTTTTTAATGTTAACGTTTAAGTAGATATTGATATATTCAATGCTTTTAGAAACGTAAAAAACAAAACAAACAACATTTACTCTCAATAGAAGTAATAAAGACAACATTGGGATAAATGAAATACAAGAAAACATAAACCATAATGTTTCATAAACTTCTGGTATCAATGTGTACATGCCTCCCCGATTCGGGGGCGGTACGGCCGAGAATACTGATTGAGATTTGCGGTGGAGATGGAGCAGAAATCGGGGAGAGTTGGGTACATTGGCCGCAGTTAAGTTGACGCTAATGGGAGGGAATCGGCGCTTCCAACGGAGATTTTTATTTGCCCACAACCCTCGGATAAATATTGGATGAGTTGGGATTATTTATACGGGTAATCGTTGCTAAATCTTTTATTTCTCTAATGCGTTTTTGATCGAACAACAGGGAGTAGGACATGGCATGATCAAGTACAAGATAGTAGTCCTTGAGAGGTCATGTGAAAAGTCGGAATAATCGTCGTGCGTGCGTGAGAAGATGTATGAACGTGGACGAAGCAAGGGAAGTGTGCCAGGACGGAGCGGTGTGGCGTTCTATCTTCTCTGACAACCCCTTCGGGATATGACGTGATATTTAGTTAGTCGTTAGCTAGATACTAACTAACCATTAGGCCATTTCCCCGTAGGGCTAGGCAGAGAGGATAGAACGCCTACATCTTCTAATGGGAAATACGCTGATTATTACGACTTTTCCACTTTCAAGTACTTGTCGTACTTGGTCAAGCCATGTCTTTCTCGGCCTTTCTCGGCTTCTACATCCAGGCACACTTGCAATTAAACTTCTTTTAGCCGTTCTTTCATCACTCATTCGCTCCACATGACCAAACCATCGTCAAAAGCCCTTTCTTAATTTTTTCGATACTGCTTATCTCAGCCTTGCACTCTGCTCTAATTTCGACATTTGTACACCTATCATATATGGTCTTACCACACATTCGCTTGAGAGATCGCATTTCAACAGCATTGAGTCTACTTTCATTCTTCTTTTTCCAACACCACGCTTCGCTACCATACATAAGGGTTGGTACCATTACTCCGTTGTGTACTGCCAATTTTGCTTCATTCAATAAGTTCTAATTTGCCACTATCGATTTTAAGGCACCATTAACTCTGTTTCCAGCACTAACCCTAGTTAGTTAGTTGAATTCGTCTAAAGGTGATATTGGCGCAGGTCGAGAATGTATTTTAAATTCAAATAAGAAGTAAAGTGTTTTTCAATTTTTCCACTCGAGTGATTTTGATGAAATGAACAATTTCCTGCAGTTTTCTTAGAGGAGGCTGCCTTCGTGCGATTGGGTTTCCCAGGGACTTATATATATATATATGTACATAGCGGTACATAGTATTATGTGTCTTACGATACATACATCCATAGTGTCCATATCTTCTTATTCCCAAATAATACGACAGAATTCTGTCGTAGCAAATAAGTGTACGAGTATATAGCAAGAGGCTAAAGAAGCGGTTCATAATGGAGTCCTGGTACCAACCCTAATGTATGGAAGCGAAGCATGGAGAAGGATGAAAGTAGATTGAATGCAGTTGAAATGCGATCTCTCAGGCGAATGTGTGGTAAAACTATGTATTAACGTCGAAATTAGAGCAAAATGCAAGGCTGAGATAAGCATTATCGACAAAATTAAGAAAGGTCTTTTACGATGGTTGGGTCATGTAGGGCGAATGGATGATGAAAGAACGGCTTAAAAAAATATATGATGTGACTGTGTCTGAATGTAGAAGTCGAGGAAGGCCGAGAAAGACATGGCATGATCATATACAACAAATACTTCAAAGTGGTCATGTGAAAATGAGCTCTACCAGAACTACGAATGTGCCGGCACCGAGATTATTTCAAATTAGGGTGACGCACCCAAGAATAAACTGGTCCCGCGCAATTTAGGAACATATTTATTGACAATTATTATTCCCGATTTCTAATTAATAATTAGCCATAAAGCAATAAAATTAAATTTTAAGGGTGATCGAGAAATGGGCAACAACTGGTGATTTTGTACATAATGACTTCTATAAAAACGTTTTAACTACAGTAATGATGATCACCGGAAACAAATAAATATACAGTAAATATTGAATATTTAAAATTTCATTTTGAAAACTCCTAAATTTCTGATTGGCTGACTGTGCAGAATTAGAGGTTTTCTTTAGTATTTTTGTGTATCAAATAATTTAAACAATAAAAAAATATTATCTTACCTCCCCCCAACAAGAAGAGAGTTTCCGTCCTTTTACTATAACTCGGAAGTGATCCGTGTGGGAGTCGTTTCCATTGAATTTATGCACTTCATCCGCTCCTGAAACAATCAAAATCAAAATTAGTTTACAAGAAAAAACGTGTTTATCAAATAACCAACATAACAAAATAAGACAGAAAACGTTATTGAAGCATTAAGATGTTTCCAGAAAGGAGCTTTATTTGAAGCCCTGGTTAGCGCTGAAACTACTAGAAATTTCGATGTGCCGTATCTGGAATGTTCTAAGCTGTTTCTCCCTTCCTATAAAAATGACGTAAACACATAATGCGTGGTCAAGGAAGAAGGCGTATAAAAATTAATATCATTATTATTAATTACAGGGTTTTTTTTTTACAATGGCTAAGGTAAAAAAATTGGTGAATTTCAAAGAATAAATGTGTTTGAAATCAAAATTCAAAAAAGTGTAAAATTATTTTGTACCGACACGGGGTTCCCCAGGAGGGAACGCATTAAAAATGTACGTAGGTGTACTCAGAATATATAGATGTAGTGTGTATTTATTCAATAAACAATCGTAAATAAATAGGAATAATAATATCTTAAGCTATAAACATCGTAACGTCGTTACGCCTGCAAATTCCGTTATATAAATAAATACAATTTTTCAGAAAAAAGAAAGAAAAAAAATTAAAAATACCTTTTTATTTGTTACACAAAAATAGAACTGTGTGTCGGATTTAGTATTATAACAATAGAATATTAAATAAAACAATATTCGCCAAAGAAATTTTGGCGGATTTTGGGCGCAACGACGATTAGATTGAAAAGATTTTTATAAATTGAAAAAAAAATTGTATAAAGGCTATACGCCGTAAATCAACTTTTTCGTCTCATGTCAAATTTAAATTTTAAAAAAAAACATCTTAATCTTGGATTTGTAGATTCAACGTTTTAAATTTAACTAAATTAATAAATCATCTCGTTGATAAAATATGGCATTCAAAACAGACAGTACATAAAGACAGAATAAACAAATTGTGAAAAAGCTGACATAATGAAATGATTAATTTCCTCGGAAGCGATTTGGAGGCTTCTATCTAGGAATATGTTTCAAGGCCAGACAAAGGTCCTGGAGGAGAAAGAAAGCCTTCTCCCTGAGCGGGATTATCCTTAGCATATAATAAACATTCATATGAAAAATGACACGATCTTTCATGGAAAAATCGTCCAACTACCCTAAGCGTTATTTACGGCGCCCATTCTCCTTGGATGTTCACAGTACAAGCGCAGTAACCCACGCAAATTAAATATCTTTTAACCGTACTGGTTTGTCGGTAACTAATTAGACAGATAAACCGCGATTAAGATTGTCAGAATGATAAAAATTCGGATGAATTGAAGTGATGTTCGCAAACAAATGCTTTCATTGCCCCTACCACTGTCTCGGCTTATGTATTATAATTGTCATTGTTCCTATCACATAAGCCAACCAGAGTCGGCCCAAATTAACAATGGTAGGGAAACGTTAGTTTGTTTGAAAAATCGGTAGAGTTGTGCTGGGCTGAAAAAAGACTCAATACAGATCTTTAAAACAGTCTAGGGAAAGGGTGGGGCTTTTATTGTAATTGGTCAGCTTTATTACCGATAGTTATTCATAGCGAAAAGGTTCACTCGCTGTTAACAAATATTTTTGTTAGTTCTATACTTTGTGACAGCACCTTTTCTGTTTAGCCAGATCGTTTTTAAATCGAGGCAATCAATAAAAACTACCTTATAAGGTTTTACATCTAATTGGGTACTTATAATCAAATTAATAAAATGTACCTAAACAATATTTTGAATGTGTCCAAATACTTATGGAAAAAAACTGGATTTCATATTATATACTACTAATTAAACTTTGCAGTATCTGCTCGACAGTCAATGGAGCATAAGGCACCGCATGGTACACCAGATGCAGTTTAGGTTGATATTTTATAACACGAAGGCAAGATGATTAGGCTCACGTTTCAGAACCAGTCCTAGGTATCACACATGAAATATTTTAACGTGAAATATCACATTCAAATAAACATTTAATCGAACCTGCGACCTCATACGTGGTAGTCCAACGCGCTATCCACTACACCACTAGGCGGATAAACTACTCTACTATCTAACTTATTATCCTGCAAACTGAAACACCAATTCTAAAGAAATTCTAGAAAATATTATTGATATGATGATTTATGGAAACGAATGTGGATTATCTAGACGTTTACAAGGCTTATGACCTGTCATTGGCTTTGTCATTGGAATGGGGAATGTTGTACTACGTCAAGTGGCCACTTGACCCAGCCAATGACAGTTCGTAAGTCCTATAAACGCTTAGATAATCCACATTCATTTACAGAGTTTCTCTGTCTCTGTTGCGATATCAATAAAATTTGATATTAGCCCAGCATCGGTACAATCCAATAATTTGTCAATTATACATAATATATTATTAAAATAGAAATGATAATATTAAGAATTTATTCAAAAAAATGGTTGATAACACGTTTTTTAGTTTGAAGTTATAGTATTGTATTGGTATTTGTATACTTTGCAACCATGTTTCTTTTTTTCTCTCCTATAATATGTATACTTATTCCTCTATGTTTCACTGTTGTTGTTATTTTAATGAATTCTGTAAAAAACAATTGCGCCGTCTATAAATAAATAAATAAGTAATTGTACACAGTAATTGTACAAAAAAGTATTGTAAATGAATACCTCAGCACGGGCATTGCCCAGTGAGGTATTTCATAGATCTAAAAAAATGAAAATTATAAAATGTAATAAATATTTATTTTTATTTTTAAAAACATGCAAAATATTATTTATGTATGCAGATTTTACTTTTTGCGGGTTACTGCGTTTGTACTCGGGACTGTCGCACTATATTCTTGTTATTTCTTCTCCCCGATAACAACACAGTTATCGATCAAGTCGAGATGTTTGACAGCGGAGAAATATATTTCTGGGGCGGAGAAATATGGCAGAAATATTCAAGTGGGACTCCAGAAATGCCTAAGTACGGGTCACGGAGTGTGTTAGGGATCCGGCGATATATCGAAGCTGCCAATTATTTTATTTCGGAAGAGAAATAAGAGTTTTTCGGGAAAACTTCCCTATCCTAAGCAAAAAAATATGTTATTAATATATTTTATTTTATATCCCTACAGAGATGAGGTAGATTTTTTTTTTCAAATTCAGGAATATGAGTATTCGAGCGTTTACAGGGCTTTTGACCTATCATTGGCTGGGTTAAGTGCCACTTTATGTACTATAACATTACCCATTCCGCTTATTAGCGAATGTCCACACCAGGTAACATTTTTGATTTTGTATATACATATGTTACGAATCAAGAATCATCCACCGGCGAGTTGAAAGCTCCATCTATGCATTGATATTGAAGTTAAGTATTTATTAGCAAATTACTTTATTTTTGTAATTAAGACTCTTCTGACGAGTTAAATTAAGTACTAGTAATCGCCTGCAGATAACTCTGCAATTTATTTTACTTACATTTAGACCAGGGATTTTGTAGTGCATAAAATGGCCACTTAACCCAGCCAATGACAGGTCATAAGCCCTGTAAACGCTCGAATATCCATATTCCTGAATTAGAAAAAAAAAATTCTACCGCATCTCTGTAGGGATATAAAATGAAATATATACCTTCTCCCGTCTTGGGATAAAATCCAGATTTGTGTACAAGTATTTGAACACGCCCAAAATGTTGTATGTTATTAATATATAAATTATTTGCTTTATAAAATTGTAAATAACAAATTTGATTCACCTGAATTGATTAATCTTACTCTCTTTTCGTCATATAATTGGATGGGCAGGCATGTTATTGTTACTACTTATTATTTTATTATTATATTATGTTTTAACCTGTACATCTGTTTTGTATCCCGAATAAATAAAATTAAAATAAACAATTAAATACCCAAATTATAGTGAAGCCCCAATTTAAAAATTCTTGTACTGATTTTAATTATATGTTAATAAAAATATGCTCCACATAGGGAGCGGATGGATGGTATGACTGATGATGATAAATTATGCAAAATTCCAGTCTCCATTTTCTTTGCATTGTTGGCAAAATTCTGTAATGGATGATCGCTCTGGGGAGAGATGAATTACACCTATGTAGATATGGACTCAATGGATTATAGAATCTCAGTCGGTCAGTGTTGCCTAGATACTAAACATTGATTCCATTTTCTATTTTAAATTGCTAAAATGGATGATAGAGGCACCATCTTTACTGATCGCGTGATCTTTCTGTATCAGTCCGTAGGTTGAGAAAATAGCTGACGTGCTGTTCCGGTAGTCACCACAAAAACTATCTATTGTACTTCACTGCCAATTGTCTCGATTGTGTCGTATTGTACGATGAAAAATACTGGTCCAAAAATTCTACAGTAGAAAGTGACACAGTTAGGGTAAAGTGGGGATTGTGTTCTAGCCGACATATTGTGTAAATTTGTTTTCATGGGGTAAGATAATAAGAGCTGAATTTGAATGTCAGGCGCGCACACACGAGACTTTATGCTTGAAGGAAATACATACATAAAGAAATTCACTTTTCTTTTGGAGCGGTCTTCCTAAATAAGGATCATTGATTTTTTATTTATGACTTTGCTGAATAAATATTGCTGATTTGAAAGCCTTTTCACAGACATATGAAAATACTCGGTTAACCCAGATTTACCTGTGTAATGGTTATATTTTTATTATTACGACTGTATTATACAATATTAAAACCAAATATAAAAAAAAAATTACTACTACTACTACCTTAGTTTATCCGCACCCAATGGTGCATAGGCATTTCATCAGTACACCGAGTGCAGTGTATCCTAATATTTTTATTACACGAAGGTAAGATTATCAGTTTTACGCTTCAGTTCCGGTACAAGGTATCACACATAAAATATTAATATTATGTAAATCACACGTAAATGAATATTTCACGTTGATTCCCTGCGTTACTTTAAAAATGTCCCTTAAATTATTGTGCACATTAAATACTAAACAAATTTAAAAAGGCGAAAATACCCAAAAAGCCATGACACAAAATAGACACGAAACAAATATTTAAAAAAAAAGTTTTAAAAATTCCAAAATGTTACATTATTTTATGTAGAAATACGTACTACATCAGTAATTTAATCATTTAGGCGAATGTGTGGTAAGAACTTGGAGGAATCACTATAATAATAATAATAGGTAAGACTATGTATGATAGGTGTACAAATTTCGAAATTAGAGCAGAGTGCAAGGCTGAGATAAGAATTATCGACAAAATTAAGAAAGGGCTTTTACGATGGTTTGCTCATGTGGAGCGAATGAGTGATGAAAGAACGGCTAAAGTGTCTGGATTCTGGATATAAAAGCCGAGGAAGACTGAGAAAGATATTGCAGGATCAAGTACAAGCCCTTGAATGAAGTCGGAATAATCGGCGTGTGTGCATGAGAAAATGTATGAATGTAGAGGAAGCGAGGGAAGTGTGCCAGGAGTGGTATGGCGTTCTATCCTCTCTGCCTACCCATCGAGGAAACGGCATGATGGTAAGTCAGTAAGTTTGTTTTAAAAGTAAAGTTCCATGTTTTGTGTATTAACAAAATAAGTTAATTACTCACATGGTAAACATTTAATTTTTTTATATATTTTGCGCAGAATTAATGTACGATTTTTGTGATAAATAAAAAAGTAAATGAATTTCTTTTTTAATAACCGATATTTAAGGTAAAAAAGTAATTGAATAACGTATTTTCAAAGGGTCAAAACGACATGAATGTGATAAAGCTCCAAGTTTCTAAGAAGCCCTTTACAACGTTATCTAAGGACGTAAAAATTGGTTTAACCCTCGCCACGCCAGAATCAGAGTTGCACATTACACAGCAGGTGTCACGTGTCACCTGGTGGGCGGTTGCCATGGTGACCCGACCGGCCCACCCTACACTGTCACCCCCCTGCCACCCACTGTCACCCTCCCAGGCCCGTCACAACGTAACCGGAAGTAGGGAGCCCATCGTGGAATTGCAGAAATCTGTGGTAATTGTTGAATTTGAAAGGAAAGAATAATTCTCGAATGCAGAATTGCTATCTTACTTACTCGGGTACAAGAGCAATGGATATTTTATTCAGAGAGATTGTGATTTTTCTAGAATAAGATTATTAACTTCAGATTACCATTTAATCACCAAATCATGTTATCAATCATTGGCCAGATCGCTACTGAGTGAGACGCCATTTTTTGGATAAATAATTTTTGTGATAAGGTTAATTAGTTATAAATGAAATATAAATAAATATACATATATTTCATTTTTTATACCCCTGCAGAGATGAAGTAGATTTTTTTCAAATTCAGGAATATGGATATTCGAGCGTTTACAGGGCTTTCGACCTGTCATTGGCTGGGTTAAGTGGGTACTTTACGTACTGCAAACATTCCCCATTCCGCTTGTTAGCGAATATCCTTCGATTCTGTTAACTTTTTTCAACTAATGCGAAACGATTTTGTACTCATTCGTATGCGCAGAAGTACTAAAACCTTAAGAAATCGCTTTCGCAGGCGCGTAACTTTTTGATTTTGTATTTATGTTACAATCGAAAACCTTTCACCAGCGCGTAACTAGCTCCATCTTTGCATTGATATTGATGTTAAGTATTTATTAGCATGTTGTAAAATGTATGAAATATAAATATATTTTTGTGTAGAAAAATATTATATGGGATATTTTGTATTTTAAACATTTATTTAGCATTTTCATTTGTAATGTGTCATTTTATTACCCAAATGGTTTAGTTTGGTAGAATTTTTATCACGCTCATTTCCATTTAAACTAAATTTGCGTTGATATTTAATTATTCAACTAATAACATGAAGATAAAAAATAAGAATTTTTGAATACAAAATTTTTTTTCTACTTAAAAATAATAAATTTTAAAAATTCAATAAAAAAACGATGCTATCAAAATGTGATTTTGAATAAAAAATCGCTTTCAATCTTGATAAATTAACTATGGAATGGAAGCCTTTATAACATTTTTTATAACCACAAACGTCAATTGTTGTCTTTTTGGAGCCTTAATATTACTACTACTTCTTTTTCCCTTATCCGTACCCCCATAGGGCACTGCATCGGTACACCAAGTGCAGTGATTCTTGATCACACTAATGATAATGTAAAATACTCAACAGTATTACAAGGAAAAACAATATTTTATCGGGAAAAAAGTACAATATTCGTTAAAAAAATCCCATCCAACCGATACCGCGATGGAATGGTTGTTCGATAATGGGTATGGTTTCCCTATTCCGACCCCCATCCGCACCCCATGGCCGTCTCCCCCAGCGGCCGGTACGGGCGACAAAAGCGCGCTAATGAGCCGGCTCCTATTATTTCTCACTCAGTGGAAATAGCACAACACTACACCATACCAACACAAAGAACTATACATAGCACGTCACTTATGTAGGTATACAATACAGGTTGGGCTAATGTATAGGGAGACTAGAAAATTACGAGAAAAAATCGTCGCTGTATAACGACCAGGACGCCGAGAGAACTGATGCCTTGTAAAATAGGCAAGCATGGTTAAGGCTCTCGGGAGGCATACGTAGTATATGGCCTAGCCAGCCGAAAACGCCTTCGCTGGATGACAGTAGATAACAAGGGTTGCTGTGTCGGTTGCCTTACCTCTGTGTTCCTTACAAAGTCAAACCACCGCCCACCTAAAATTCTTCTAAGACACCTATTCTCAAAACTCAGAAGTCTGCTGTCTTGGGCCCTGGTTAGGTGCCACGATTCGCAGACAAGTCACTGTAGAAAATCTAACTAACTAACTAACTAACTATCACGCCATTTCCCCGTAGTGTTAGGCAGAGAAGATAGAGCGCCATACAACTCTTTCCTCTACATTCATACATCTCGGCTCATATCGCTCGACCTGGAGGCAGTTTGTGGAATCCATATGCTCCATATAGGGAGCGGATATGGTATGATGATAGTGATGAAGATCTTAGATCAAGTTAAATCTTACGAAGTGGGCTAGACTCCAAACCATCCATGCGCTTTGTAGCTGCAAGATGGTGGTCTAGCCTCCCACACAGTTAAATCGTTACACCAACTTCAAGTCCAAGTGCCTACATTTTAAAACTAATTTCAACTTGTAACTATCACCTTTACCCTATACCTTTGTAATATTACCTGTTTAATTCACTAGTTTCAATATTAATCTATGTAAATTAATTCACTTCAAAATATTTTCTTTTATTACGTAAGTCTGTAACTGAAGCCCAACCCATCATGCGCTTGGTAGCTGCAAAACGTGTTGTAGTCTAGCCTATTTATTGTACAGCGCTGTTGAGGCGCTATCGCGAAAATAGCGCTTAATTAAAAATCCTTAAATAAATCAATCTTCTCATGCATACACGCCGATTATTCCGACTTTTCACATGTCCACTTTGCCGTACTTGATCATGCCATGTCTTTCTTGACCTTCCTCGGAATCTACATCCAGGCATACCCGCATTATAGCTTCTTTTAGCCGTTCTTTCATCGCTCATTCGCTATGACCAAACCATCGTAAAAGCCCTCTCTTCATTTTGTCGATAATGCGAATCTGTTTTGAGATAATCAATGTTTATGTTTTTACTGTGCTTAAAAGAGCGATGTGATATCCACTTTTTGATTTCATTTAATTTATATATATTATATACACATCATAAAATAAGTGGAGAAAATAACGGTTACCTGCTGAACGTTATAACTTTTTCCATGAATTGTGAAACAGTGAAAAATTACTTAAAGCAGACCTATTGACTTTTGCCTGATGAGTGATACCTTAGACTAGTAACTGTCACCTAGCGTGCACTGAAGGAGTGAAAGTAACTACTTATCATCATGTAATAAAGATTCTACCTACATATAAGACTAAAAATTCTCTAATACCATCCTAGTCTAGTACTGAAGCGTAAGACTGATCATCCTACCTACATATACCCTATGCAGTACCCTTGCACCATTGGGTGCGGATAAGGGAAAGAATTAGAAGTAGTTTTTTTTTATTTTTTAAAAACAGCAAAAAATCATGAAACACAAATTTTCTTCACTATCGCCCAGTAGATGGAGAGGTTGACGTCCATGATTGTATATTGTATGGTATTAAATGGTGGTTAGAGTAAGGGGCGCGAGGAGTCCAGGGAATTCAGGGATGATTCCAAGGATTCAGCTCCCGACCTGACGGGGTAGGTGAGTAGTTACATGGTTAACCTAACACCAAACATCGTGAGGTGAAGGATTAAATTATTTTCTACGCAAAAGAAAATGTCACATCTTTTTAACAGACCACACCACGTGACTCGCGGCCGCTTTCCCACACAAACGTATTCTTCAATTTTTTCCCTGGAATTTAACATTAGAGCGATGATTTTTTCACACTTTTTAGATATCGACCAGATGCGTGTTTGTATCATCGTATTAATTAAAAAAAAAAATCTTTTAACAATTAAAATATCAAAAAAATAAGACGATGCAAACATGCATCTAGTCGATGTCTATTATAAAATGGGTTATTTTAGCTATAACGTTAAATTTCAGGAAGAAAATCGAGGAATACGTTTGAATGGGAAAACAGTCGCGAGTTGAGTGGTGGAGTATGCTCTTGTGGGGGGAACAATGACGTCACGCGCACGAAGACATACGAACTGATACAAAACCGAGCACCTCCGGAAACACTCGGGTATCTACGAGAAGCGCTTTGACCAGCTGCGTAACTGCACGCGATTTTGCCGAGCATTCCTCCCGCCAAATTGTGGGAAATTAAATTCACTTTTATTGTAACTATTTTCAAAATTCCTTTTCATCAATATTTTAATAAGTTAAGATTTTGTATAAGTTTCTAGCTTTTGTGAAATAAACGAGTATTATAAAACCGTAAGTACCTTTTCATTCTCTCTCGCTGTGCACCCACATAAAATCCGGTATACTCACAAATGTATCACTAAATTGGTAACAACACAACCAAACTCTTAATATACGAGTACAGCGCTGCTGAAAAAAAACTGCGACCACCTTTACATCCATATAATCTGTTCAACCAATCATGTCAGAGTGCTCTAAATTGTACCAATGAAGTTCATTATATAAAGCATTTGGGTCTAAGTTAAAATGAAAAAAAATCTTCTAAACATGCAAAATAAACCCAAGTATTTCTGCGATCTGTCTGGAAAACTTTAAGTTCAAATGTTTGAACCCTAAAGCATCTAAATGTGCAAATCCAATTTTGTAGCGCGCAATATTTGTCAATACAAAAATACTACCAGCATTGTTTAATGTGTCTGTCGAGATGTCAGTAATTGTATTGATGATGGCCAGTCATAGGTAATATCCAGTGTATGTCTACAAGGATTTGGACACACCATTATATTACGTTTCAAGATTTCTAAAAATACATAAAAAACTAAAATATAACCAGTGATAAATGTTCCGTTTCGTGACAAACTTACTTATTCAGAAATTTCAAACGTAAAGCTTTGCTTCGCAAAACGAAAGCGATATTTCAATTTATCTAAGTTGGGGAGAGTTTACATTTGAAAATAAGCGGCGGGATCATTAAGGGATGTTCTGTCAAGACTCCAACCACCAGCCTCTTAACAATTACCTACCCTCGCCCGGCGAAGTTAAACGTCACAAAAAGTAGGCCAGTTATTTTAGTTACCGGAGGAACGAACAACTAGATGGGGCCTGATGTACACTGAGTAAAAAGAAATGCGTAAATCCAAATAGTATATTTAAAAATAAAATAAAAAAAACATAAAATTTATCTCCTCGTGGTGTTGTGGATAGTGCATTGGGCTACCGTACATGGGGTCGTGGGTTCAATTCCTGACGGGGTCAATATGAAATATTTGTTTAAGAGAAGTCATTCACATAAAAATATTTCATAACGATACCTTAATATGCAAATTGCGTAACTCAATTTTTTGACAAAATGACTTTATGATGGCATTTAATTGTCTGTATCTAATACACGTGCAAGGTAAATTGGGCGAGTAAAGCCCTGTAAACAACTAGATAACCCACATTCGTTTCCAGAGTTTCTCTGTCTCTGTTGAGATATCAATAATATAAAACAATTTGGTTTTATGGAGTTTTAATTGTTTGTGCACAATTAATCATGCCATTTATTTTCTTTAAATCAATTTGAGAAAGCAATAAAACGAAACTTTTGTCAAAGTATGCCTTTCATCTATGGTGCTTGGCAACGCAACCGTGATATGAACGTATGTTCATTGTGATCGGTCAAATGCTTAGCACGTTTTTAAGCACGTCGACAATCATCTGTGATTGAGCTACTGTACAGAGTCCAATACACCGTGCTAGATGCGGATAAGGGAAAGATTATCAGGTATTTAGATTGAATTATCAGGAACTACGCATGTCTTTTTCCTCGGTGCATCCAGTAATTTTATACCTTGTTGTCACTTCCATGACGTCATGTCACGTCCCGTTTTAAGTGATTGAGATTTTTCCTCGCAAAGAAAATTTTACAATGTCTCCGTTTTTGTGAACATCAGAACATGATCAAATAAAACGTTTTCTGTAATTAAGATTAATGTGCTGGTATTAAATTGTAACAAGATCTCTTTCCTATATTAATACGTTATGTTAAAATTGATTGAGAGTATTGAAAATTGGTACTACACCTTCGAACAAGAATTTCAGAGAAGTGACATTCCATACTTGAAATATACTACCGTGTCTAGTTACCTCATACGTCACTGAATGCATCATCGATAGGCATCTACGTCATCACTAGACATCTACGTCACACGTTGCGTGTATTGGCTTGGGTGCTGGAGCGTGGAGCCTTTAAACTGTAGAATTTGATAATAAGTGGTGTTATGAAATTAACGATTATTTTTAGAAAATTTGTATGAAAACGTCGCTTTTTGTGAATTCTTGTTTGAAGTTAGAAGCTCAGCATTATAAACTAGTGTGTAATTTTAATAAGAGACACGTGTTGCCTCGAAACCGGTCGAGAGTTTGATTTTTTAAAATTTAATTTTTTTTATTTTTTTATTTCAATATAAACATAAAAGAAAAACAATACATGTCCTACTGAGTTGCCTACTGCAACTCGTCAGTAGGTGCATAAATACATATAAATACTTAAATATAATAAAAAAGTACTTAAAAACAACTAACAGGGGGAGGCAGAGAGGATAGAACGCCATACCACTCTGTCCTGACATACTTCCTTTGCTTCCTCTAAATTCATACATCTTCTCATGCACATACGCCGATTATTCCGACTTTTCACTTGTTCACTTTCAGGTACTTGTCGAACTTGGTCATGCTATGTTTTTCTCGGCCTTCCTCGGCTTATATATCAAATAATTTTCCATTGAAATTACGTAAATAACAGTATAAAATATAAGAATATTAAATGATTTGCTCTTTCTGTTCAAAGTTAAAATCTATGTTTGATTGTTGTCAAGTAACAAATTTTATTAGTATACGAGTGCCTGGTCGAGTTACCCGTAGTAATGCACTATTTTACTGTAGCCAATCATCGACCAATTACAGTGCTAACTCACCGATACGAAGAATGCACGCACTGGCTAACAAGTATACTAACAATATTGATGTTTTTAACAGAAATCTAGTGCATTTTAGGGAACAGTGTCTGGATGCCATCTCTGGCGGTAATGAATAGCTACCTACTGTGTAATCATTAAAAAAATTCTATGTAAAAGCCATATGGGCGTAAAAACAATAAAATAAAATAAGTATAATATGTCAATGCGTAATAAAGCTAGATTTTTATGAAGCCTAAAAATACTAATTTTTAGGCTTCATAAAACGAAAATAACGAAATCCGGGTGGCACAAAAAATCACCGAAGCACACTGAGGAAATATTTTCTAAAATCGCGATCGAAACAAATGATCGCAATCATTTTCGTTTTTGGAAACCAATCACCAGGCGAATATGGGCAGCGGGTAGCGGGTAGCGGGTAGCGACTAGTGGGTACAGCTTGGCAAATGAACGCCGATTCATTTCGTACGGACTATTAAAGTTTCATACAGTCCTCGGGTCGATTTTAATTAAAATTCCATTTCTATACTATTGCTATCGGTGCCGGTGCGTGGTGGTCGGGACATGGGGATTGGGTTAGGAGAGACATTGTAGTTTTAACAAGTTTTAACTGTATATCTCTACTCTGGATGGGTAATATTATATCGCACCCCGGCGAGAATAACGTCACAACTAAAAAATCAACAAATTTAGGTTAGTCACTTTTCAAAACAACAAATTTTTGTCTCTACAAGTCTGGAATAGTGACACTTCTGAAGTTTCAAAACTGAACACTAGGTGGCGCAAGTGTCATTCTGGTAGGCAGTCATTTCGGTTAGCGCCAACCAAGAACAGTGTCACATTAGACTTGGTGCAGTGAGGTGGTGTTTAAAGTTGCTGAAATAAGGCAGAAATACTGACACTTTTTGAGTTGTGACGTTCTTTATGATTCAAGGTAAGGAACCTATACATTGATTTCTGCTTGTCTCTTACAACTTGACCGTAAGTGACCTGAAGCTAGATGATGTGCAATGCTATTTTTGGCATGAAGCTGAAGGAAACAGAGGTGCCATTGAAATAGGTACTTGTGTCTATAAATATTTGGAGCAGATTTCACAATTGAAAAATGACCAGGACCTAGAAATAGTTCTGTACTCCGACAATTGCTGTGTGGGCAGCAAAAAAATTCATTCATATTTGGTATGTATCTTTTTGCTGTTCAAAAACTTAATATCAAATCAATAACACATAAGTTTTTGATCAAGGGTCATACCCAAAATGAGGGAGATAACAGCCACTCAGTCATTGAAAAGGCTGTCAAAAAAGCCCAGAAATCAGGCCCCATCTATACCCCACCCGAATACGTCAGAATAATACGATCTGCCAAGAAAACAGGAACGCTTTCAAAGTAGAAGAGAGTTATCCCATAGTGACTTTATTGACTGGAAAGTCGTCACACAACAACTGGGATCCAATTTTAATAAAGTTTTCCAAGAAGAGGATGAATCAGTCCCAAACAAGGTCCAAAATGAAAATGTAACTGAAGATGAACAAAATAGCACACAAAAAAAACGAAAGTATTGACACTGAAGAAGAAGACATAGAAAGAACAAAGCAAGCCAAACGAGTCAATGAAAATAAAAAAAGAATGGATAATATTTAAATTGGCGATATAAAAATTTTGAAGGTTTTAAAGAGTGAACCAAGAGTCCTTTTTGTAAAAACTTCATACGAGAAAGAGGAGTTTATGAAAATTAAGGTGAATGATGTAAAGTTAAAGCGGGGAGAAAAGAAAAAAAAACCTATCGAAGTAGAGAAGATAATCTGTCCTACAGCATACAGAAGTAAAATTCCTATTACCGAAAAGGAAGAAGTCAGATATACTTGACCTTATCAAAGGCAACTATATTCCAAAGTTTTACGGACCTTTTTATGATTCTATTTTGAACCCATAGACTATGTTTTGTTCAGTGCAGTGGTATAATTAATTACATTTTAGATAAAAACTCTTTTGTACTTTTCTAACAATATAAAATTTGTTCATTAATGACCTTATTTTTTTTTTATCGTGCAGTTTAATAAATTATTACAAATTATTGACACAAAGGCACAACTAATAAAATTGTCATATGTCATTCAGGAAGAGTGTCACAACTCAAAGTACAATTTATTCTAGCCTAGGAAATAATTATAATTATTATAGATTTATAAAATAAGTAAGTAACTCAATTCCTAACTAAACAATGAACTTATTGCACTAATTGCCCTTTCTAAAGTATTTGAACTTTGATTTCACAATGTAAGTGAACTTTATTTTTTGTGTACTGTAAAATGATGTTTTTTTTAGTTGTGACATTATTCTCGCCGGGGTGCGATATGTGTGTAGGCGCATTGGTGTACAATTTACAGTGAGAACACGTGAAACCATGGATTTTTCATACTAACTAGGATAAAACACCATACGCCATCCTGTTAATCTGTTCTGAATTTTTTTATGGTCAAAATTTGTTTTTGTTTTTATTTGGTAACAGAGTTGATGGTGCCTTAAAATCTGTCGTAGCAAATAAGTGTCTATCGCAAGAGGCTAAATTAGCAGTTCATAATGGAGTCCTGGTACCAACCCTAATGTATGGAAGCGAAGCACGGAGAAGGGAGGAAGGCCGAGAAAGACATGGTATGACCAAGTAAAACAAGTGCTTGAAAGTGGGCATGTAAGCAGTCGGAATAATCGACGTGCGTGCATGAGAAGATGTATGTGTGGTGAAGGAAGCAAGAGAAGTATGTCAGGACAGAGTGTTATGGCGTTCTATCCTCTCTGCCTACCTCTTCGGGGAAATTACGTGATAGTTAGTTAGTTAGTTAATTAAAATTAAAAATTGTTGCATCCTAAAACTGTTTGAAAACACTTTTTAAAAAAGTTGTCCAATATTAAACATATGATTAATTATTATTGATATCTCAATAGAGACAGAAAAACTCGGAAATCATGAATGTTAATTATCTAGGCATTTACAGGGCTTATGATCTATCATTGGCTGGGTTAAGTGGCCACTTGATGTATTTTTACAACATTTCCCGATCTGATGATCATATATGACAAATTTCGGAACATCTATTAGTATGAATTATCACACGTCAGCGTCAGTCGTTTCAATTTTATGAGATTTTTCTCACCGGTGACATCTGTTGAGAAAATTGCTAAGCATTTAGCTATAAACTTTTTCGGTGAATTCCATTAAATTCCATGAATGCACCTTTTTTTTCTTTTTGGAGAAGTGCAGAGCAAATAAAAAATGATATTGATAGTTATAAAGACTGATTTAAAGTATATTGTACTATTCTATCGTCATCATTCCACGAACTGCTTTCAAACCAAGAGATCGGTCGCCAGTTCCCGTGGATCATCCCATGTCACGTTCACGTCCCTTTGACGCAAATTGCCGACGGATGGCCAGCAGTGGTCATCCAGGACGGATGACATTAATAAATGCATTTCTTTAGAACAAGGTTGGTAAAGAAATATTAAATTATAAGACAGTTAAAGGCGTACGTTAAAAATATTAATTAATACATTCATTATACCATATCCGCTCCCTATGTGGAGCATATGGAATCGACAAACTGCCTCCAGGCCAAGCGATCGGCCGCCAGCTCCCGTGCATCCTCCCAAGTCAAGTCCACGTCCCGCAGCTCTGACGCAAACTGCCGACGAATTGTCAACAGTGGACGACCAGGACGCCGAGAACCTGATGCCTTGTAAAATAGGTAAGCATGGTTAAGGCTCTCGGGAGGCATACGTAGTATATGGCCTAGCCAGCCGGAACGCCTTCGCCGGATGACAGTAGATACCAAGGGTTGCTGTGTCAGTTGCCTTACCTCTGTGTTCCTGTGTTAAAAAATATTATTAAGTACCTGTTATGCTTTCTTTTGCGAAATCGTTAAACTTTAGACGGGCTAGATGTTAATCTTACGACTCTGAAACTTAACGTGAAATAAAATTAATAAATGCACATATTTTAATTACGAAGAGTTCAAAAGGAAAGTTTATAAATCTTCACCAATTTACAAACTTACGAAAGTAAAGGGAAAAGGCTTCGTTCTACGTAGATGTTTATTATAATTGCCGCTCAAAGTACCGAAAAAACAAAACTCAAAAAAGAAAACGTGAGGAGGAATCCAGACGTAAAAAAGATTATAAAAAGTTTTGCAATTTTACTTGAAGAACTGGAATAGAAATGCTGCCTAAGAAAGAGTAGCGTATATGACAACTTCCGCCTCGTGGTTTAAAAGATAGCGCATTGGAGGTTTCTAGTTCAATTCCCGACAGGGACTTATTTAATGCGGGTTTTTACATGTTTTTTTTATATATGTGATACATTGGACACGCGCTAATGCGTAAGACTGATGATCTCACCTTCATGTAATATATTATTAAGATTAACTGTATTTGGTGTAAGTAGCAATCGGGTGGATAAAGAAATGTAGTAGTAGATGACAATTTTAAGTATGTTTTACTTTTTAACAGATTAACATGTTGAAGTAGTTAAAACCTCATATTATTTAAATAAAATCATCATAATAATAATGTTTTTATTCCAAAAGGTGGTGAGTGGTGGTGGCAAATCTCTAATGTTCATATATTTTCTATCTGTAGAATACAATTTTTTTCAAGTAAAGATTATTATGATTTATAGAATGGAAGATATAAATAAAAATAAGGAAAAAGAGAACATGTTTAAAACATGTTTTTTAAACTCTCTATCTGCGCAGTATATTCACGAGATTATGATTAAAGCTAGGTTAAATCCGAAAATCCCTGGTACTAGAAGATAATGGCGTTTGATAATTTTATTTGTTTTATAAATTACTAAAAATAAAAAAAAATACGTTATGAGTATGTAACACACTTGTATAACGAAGTTTTTCAAGTGTAGTAATAATAATAACCATGCAGTTTTACGAAGTGAATGCCAAATCCATAATGAAATTGATGACTGAGCTTCATTCGTATGTTAGCAGTGAAAAAAAAAACGCGAATTTTACAAAAACACCACTATTGAATTTATCCGATTTTGACTAACTAAAGAAAGATTTAACAACCCTTAACAATTATGTTTTATTACTAATTAAACTTTTAAACGAATTTTCTTATTTTTATCTCACTATGTCTTATATCATAAACATAATACAATGTATGTATTTTGTTAACTATGTAACTTTCTTTTTTTTAATTTTTTATTATTATTATTTTGTAATTTTTATTTTAAAAAAAAATTTGTTTATTATGTTAAATGTGTAACTTTTTCTTATATATAGTATGTACAATGTAAAAGCCCTATGGGCGTCAAGAGAGAGAAAGAAAGAAAGTAAATAAATAAATAAACAGTGTTTAATAAACCTCAGAGTGATTATTTACAAATATTTGTAACCGTAGTATTGTAATTTTTTCAATTTCGACAATATTCGTCATATACGTGACTCTTCCCTACGAGGCCAGAATACAGGATCGTGGATAAGTTTAGTATGGTTTAAGGGTGGCTGGAAAAGGATGCGAAGGGAAGGATCAGATAACGGAAGAGGATAAGTGCAGAAATTTGCACAATTGCAGTCAGGAAATTAAAATTTTCTGCAAGTGAGACCTCCCTTGCGCTTGGCAGCCAGCAAGATGGAACTTCCATACAAATATTACAATATAATATGTAGATGGAACTCTAGATAAAAATAATTGAATTCTGTAGTTTGCCATCGAAATGACTCAATCCAATGAAGAAAGTTTTCTTCTATCCAACAATACATAGGAAAACCAATACAGTAAATATTATAATACAGTTTTATAGATTGTCGTAAAATGGTTGCTGTGTGTAATACATATATATAAAATAAATGTTATTAAATAAAAATGTATACATCGAGCGTTTTCAGTTCTTGAGAAATTCCCGAGAAAATACATCTAATTTATGCTCCATGCTCCAATCATATCTAACCATTAGCTTAAAATGCGTTCCCGAACTTGTTTTTACAGCAGAATTTATCGTTTTAAAACTGGCTGGAAAAAATACGCAAACGAAGTTTATGGTGCGCATAAATTTGGGACAACCCATTAAGCGTCAACTATTACACCACTTGAAAAATAAATGCTTCGAAGCAAACCATAAAATACCGAAATATGTTGAGGATTCAATAAAAAACGAACATGCTCACATTATCGAATTCAGGGACACTGTTTTGTCTTAAATTTTTATACAAATATATATAACCTTGCCCAAAAAAAATATTTTTACAAATATCAGTGAAAATTAGACTGAACACCAAGAAGTTAAATTTTTTTAATCAACATAAAATAATACTGGATAACGAATATAGCGCCTATTTAGTATAATAACTTGGGTGTAAAAATTTATCTTGTATAAATCGTGCCCCCGAAATTCAATGAATACTGTAGTTGTCTTGACATTTTTAACATCAGAGTTGTCAAATCTAAAATTATTTGAAATCTTATAGACTGTAAAAGGTAACCCTAATCCTATCCCAGTCATCTTGGAACTGTTACTATCCCTATCATCCTATCCTTGGTCTAACTCTTTATTTTTTAAAGTTATATTTAAACTTTTCTCTACATGTGAAAAACTATATTTGTGCCATAGAGATGGCCCTATGGCTTGGTTCAAGTGAACTGTTGTTTTTTATAAATAAATAAAATAAAGTGTATCTACGTAAATTTTTAAAGTTTTTAAACTTTAAAGTAATCTAATATTACAATCATCTGGTGTTGACATCTTCATTTACTTGGTCTCCAGTAAAGTTAAAAACTCTCAATTGAGAAATATCAGTGCCATAGAGATGGCCTCATGGCTTTTTGTCAAGTGAAAGTATTTGGTATCTACGTAATTCAAATGTTTTTGTTTCAAAGTAATCTAATTATCATTATTTTTTTTGAAGAAATTTTGCTTTAGAAAAACATATGTGTTTGCAGCTAAAAATATTTTTTTTTTCTTGCTTTTATGAATTCATACATTTTTGAAATGTAATATTTTACCAGTCCCAATATTGAAATATACTTGAAAGAGGTAAAAAAATAAATTGGAAATACTCCCTGCGAGTATTTCGAAAGAAAGTCACCGAATGTGAAAGAGCTGTTGCTAGGAAAAATCAAGAAAATATTATGCGAAAAATAAAGATGAATTAGGATGAAATTTTCACCTGTGACAAATAACACGTGAATCTTGGCAAACTGCCAGTTTTACGGATTGGCTTAGGGGTAAATATTTTTGCGAGTTCTTTTCTAGGAATAAATCAAGAAACGCTTGTGTGACAGTCAGGGATCCAACAAAAAGAATAACCGAGACAGTAACAACGAAAATAGTAGAAAAGGAGCAAGAAATTTTAGAAAATGTTTTTTTGTTGTTTTTTTAGTAATGGGTTTTTCCGTTCGGTGCCTGAAAAAAAAAAGATTGATTAAGAAGACCAAGCCTATAGGACAAAGGCGGGAGATGCAATTAATAAACAAAGACTTAATCTAGAAACCTACATACCTACTATAATAATTTAACAAGTATTCTGAATACAATAATAATATAGGTAATCAGTTAACTCCAGGATGACATTTAGTTAATACTAATTACCACGCAGAGAAATATCTCCACAGGAGTTAGAAGAGACTGTTGTTACATCTAAGCATCCTATGCAGAAGTGAAAAGAAGCCGATTGGTTCTAGAATTTCCTGAAGTGAAGGCAGCACTATTACGCAAATTGCGTTGAAGAATAGTGAAGTAATTTGAGCGAGAATCATGGCCATCTACATTATTATTTATTAACATCCTCTTTTCCTGGTGTTAAATTAAAACATTGACAGGACAAGGTTGTATTTTATTATATTAGGATGTATAGTCGACTAGATATTTCATCACGATACACATATGCGAGTGTAGTATAAAAACGCCATGAGAATACTCGGTTCCGCAGTGCTTCCGGTATATTTGCTATCTCAGGAATAAACTCCTTTGAAGCCACGGTGGGCTTTAAAGTGGCAGCATCAGGAGTTGGCTGTTTGGGCGCAGGAGTGAGGGTTCAAGCCTCGCTGCTGTACGCGGATGGCCCACTCTTGAAGCATTCTAGATTTCGAAAATTCCTAATTTTCGACATACCTTGAATCCTTTTGTATTCCTTTTTTAAAATTTTTAATTTTAAGACTAATATTTTTTAAATTTCATTTTATTTTTTAAATTAATTTTATGTGTGATGTATCAACGATGATGCGAAATAAATCATTATCTTTAATTATTGTAATCAATTTATCAAAATTTATAAATAAAAATATCGGACTTGTTATAACCGCAATCTTTCATTGGTATCAGTTTTCTTAGTGCGGAGCAGTGGGACGATAAATGGCATCGAACAAAGGGCAAAATGAAGCGAATGCGATAGAAATTTTTCAAATTAAAATCACATTATCTGCAGAAAGGAAGATATTACGTTTCTGCCGATTCAATTATGGGGGGAATTACAGATCCTTCCGATCGATACGGATTGAGTAGTGAAAGTGAAAGTGAATTTTGAAAAAAAAAACAGATTAGACTAGCTAATTAGTTCTTTCGCCCGCGCAACGCGCTTTCGAACGAAAATCTGACAACGCGCGTCTGACGCGCGCTTGTGTGTGTACACCGTTGACCGACCTCTTTATTCTTAAAACGCGTAAAAAGCGCGCGCTTAAAAACGTTTAATGTGTGCTCGCTCTAACTAAAGCACTTTACTACGATCAGCAAAATTAAGAGATAATGTATGATTTTGCAATGAAAATCCCCAAAAATAAGTTTTTGTCTTAAAATGTAAGATTTAAGAAAATATCTGTACAAAAGTAGCGTTTTATAATAGGTGGATTTTGATGGAAAAATATTTAAACTCAAATAGGTATCGACATCTCCGGAAGCTCCGTTGATGGGTTCAAGAGAAGGTTGTCCTTGAGACATTTGTGATCACTTTTGCTTTTATATGACATATTGTGTGTTATATTTACTTAAGCATTGTGTTGTGTGTCACATTTTCATAAACATTTATGTTTTGGTCATTCGATTAAGCATGATGTGAACTATTTTGAAGGGCGATTGGTCTACCTAGGTATTTTTAAAATTTTTTTGTATTATATTTAGTATCCTTTTGTCTGTTATTGTTCCGTAACAAAATAAAATAAAAATTAAAATAATTTATTTTGTTGGATCTTGGTGGTGTTTTAGCACATAACAAAAACATTTGGGAAACAAGGTGTTTAAAACAAGATAGTACGTTTTAAATAAGTTTTATTAATCAATATTAATTATATACTAATATTGTATTAAGTCTTTTTGTGTAACTTTAATCATTTTGTATTTCTGGTAACAGAAAAAAACCACGTTGATACACCCCGATACGACATCATGTCTCGATTGTGTCACATGGTAAACTCGATACAGGAATTAGTTTTTTTTTTTTTAAATGTGTAGACCCGATTTCTCGAGAGGTTGTGCATAGTTTTTTTTTCTAAGCTTTACTTCTCATGACGTGCAAAGGTAATTATATATTTTTTTTTTTTTTAAATAATAAATTATTTTATATAACTTTAAAAGGACTTTGGCATCACGTTTTTTGAAGCGTGAAAAAATTATAGCTTATTATGTAAAAAGTTCTGCGTTAAAACATCTATTGTAGAATAATAATCAATGTAAATGAAAAATATAAAAAAATAGATTTAAAGGATAGCGGGATTTGTACATGATTTCGTTTGTTTACTTTCTAGTAAGAATAATCTAGAACAATTCTTGGTTTACGCCGTTAATCTATCCGATACTGGGATTATTCGGGATTCGAGGGATCCTTTTCTAGAATGTACCAGAATCCTAGAATGACCAAACGCGGGAGGATATATATACTACTCTTCCTTCGGGATGACTTGCGGGAAGAGGAGGAATGGTCCAGAAGTCTGGTTTAGGGAATGTAGTTAGTTGGAGGATAAAACAAATTGAAAAATGCGAAACTTTAATTTATTTTACAGCAGTGTCTGAAGGGCGATTCTTATTGATGTTGGTTAAATCGTTGAAATCAAGGAAATGAATTGAAAAGCACATGATTATTTTATTAACGCATGTTTAGTTACTTTTACTGTGAAATCAATCGTCAACCGGGCGAATAAGTAGTTTAAAACAAAAAGTGTATTCATCTTTTTCGTACTCATTTCCAGGTTTTGGACACGTACAGTTAAAATATAACATACTAAACGAATAACCATAATAATAATTAAACTATTATTAAAGTTAACTAATTAAAAATTAACTCCACCACGTGACACGCGGCCGCATTCCCATGCAAACGTATTCCTCGATTTTCTCCCTGGAATTTAACATTAGAGCAATTATTTTTTTACACATTTTAAATATTGACCAGATGCGTGTTTGTATCGTCTTATTTTAAGATTAATTAATATATCTCCTTTAAAAAATAGAATATTTAAAAATAAGATGACGCAAACACGCACCTGGTCGATATCTAAAATATTTGTAAAAATCATTGGTCTGATGTATAATAAAGTTCCTGGGAGAAAATTAAGGAATACGTTTGTATTGTGATAAAATTGTGATAAAATTGTATAAAAATTAAAACAAGATGTTTCACATTGTTTGTCTGCGTAATAAGATGAAATAAACTGTTAATCTTTTACAAGTCATAGCGCTTTAAAAAGCAGTGTCTACTTCCACTTAATTTGGGACGAGGAAAAGGGAATTTCCGAATCAGAAATCTCCTAGTTAAGTAATCTCCCGACTGAAGACATACTCGTACAATGGATCTGGAATAATTTATTACTTTTACGCGGGGATCAATAAAGCAGGCAAATATCTTGCTTAAGCCATAAATCTTGGCGGAAATATAAGTCATACAAGTGCTTTTAGCAGTGCTCGGATTGCTAAGGGCGTAAATAAGAAAGCAGACTAGCGTACTGAACAAACAAGATGTCAGGGTTTATGTTTTATTAAAACAGAAGACAAGTATACTAAAACATGTTAAAATACAGAAAAAAATTATACACGTGCCGTGGAAATATTACACAACAGTTTTATTGCGTATTACGTTGATTAAGTAGATATTTTGATATTAAGGATCAAATTATTCATACAGAAAATTGAACGACGAATAATTCAACAGTCAAATCTATAACTTTTTCTCAGAACTGTTTATTGTTTTTAACCAAAATTTTGTTGTTAAATATTTATTAGTGGAAAGGAAAATTATCTTCAATTAACATGAAGCGTCTATTTTGTGGTGTTTAAGATGGGTAATAGGGTACAAATAAACGAAAATATAATTTAAATATTCGAATTAATGTGAAATTTGATAATATTTTATCGGTTTTTGTTATTAACGCCTGCAGCCTTCGAACAATAATTTCAGAGAAGTGACAATCCATACTTGAAAAGTACTACCGTGTCTAGGTGTCTTGTTACTCACTACGTCACCCACTACGTCATCAATAGGCATCTACATCATCACTAGACATCTACGTCACACGTTTCGTATATTGGCCTAAGTGCTGGAGTCTTTAAACGGTAGAATTTGATAATAAGTGGTGTTATGAAATTAATCCTTGGAAGCGTATATTTTTAGAAAATTTGTATGCAAACGCCCCTTCTAGTGAATTCTTGATCGAAGCCTGCAGCCCCTTTTTGAATCGTATTTTTAAATAAATTGCTAACATACAAAAAAACAGTTTTTGTAATCTTGAAAAAAACACAATTTTAAAAAAAGTTAATACCTACCTATCGGATAGCGGATTGATCCCAAGGTGCACCTTAATAAGGGCCGTCTCTGGATTTAATTAGTTCAGCTGATCAACTGAACGATGCGTTCCAAATACAAAAATCTATGCGTTATAAAATTAAATTCCAGGGTTGGCTTGTTTTTTCTTTGTGGGTGGGGAAATTTTTGTTACATACATACATACATGTTTTATGAGCAAAGTAGGGTATCTTATAAGAGGGTGAATGTTCGTATGCTTATCGCGCGTGGGTGTTCCTCCCTTATATTCATCTTACCGAAATTTCCGAGAAACATTTCTAGGTTATCTGAATAAAAAATGACGATGCTAGAAAAGATCCGGGATTATATTTTTGCTCAAAAGATGACCGGCAGAATTTTGTCAAAATATACCGACACGTTTTGCCTTTTTTCATTCATTTGTGCTGGCGAAACTTTATTGATCCTGAAAATATTATACACAATCTTGTGTGTTATCTAGAGATGAAAAGATAATACTAATTTTATAACGTTAATAACGTGATAAATATTTATAACTTTATGTTTTATGGAAAATATTTATGTAAGAATTTTTTTTAAATTTAGATAATTTTAATTGGCACATAGTTCGGTTAAATGTCTAATATTCTTCTCTATTACGACTAGATTACAACTTTCTAAAACAATGACTAAATATGTTAATTAATATATGTATTTTATAAAAACTTCATTTATGTTCAAAATATTACCTATTTACTGAAAAGATCTTAAAATATACGAAAACACAAATAATAAAACTGAGACCATACAGTTAAAGTGAGACTAGAGTTATTCTTGGATAAACAGAAATCAATTGCGTTTCTATTTATATAAAAAAATCTGCCTTATAAGTCAATGTAATATTTAACATTTTATATCCCTACAGAGATGAAGAAGATTTTTTTCCAAATTCAGGAGTATGGATATTCGAGCGTTTTCAGGGCTTATGACCTGTCATTGGCTGGGTTAAGTGGCCACTTTACGGGATATAAAATGAAATATTTACCTACTCCTGTCGTGGGATAAATCTAGATTTGTATACATTTGAACACACCCAAAATGTTGTAATATTTGACATAAAATGTTGGTTTGATTCTCACTTCAGAACAATTTATTTCCTGGTTTCTGGCACAGTTATTTCCGACTATTTTTCGACTATCATCCTACCTCCATGTAATAAAATGATCAAGATACACTGCACTTGGTGTACCAATAGAGTGCCCATCGTATGCACCATTGGATGCGGATAAGGGAACGTGGTGGTAGTAGTGGTATTTCGACAACTTGACAGCAACTTTGAAATTGAAATATTTGTGTATATCATAACTTAAGTGTTTAATTTGTAATTTAAAAATTTAAATCTTAAATAACTCTGAATGCAAATACGCATCTAGTCAATGTCTAAAATGTGTTAAAAATGTTTAATACCTGGGAGAAAAATGAGGAATACGTTTGTATGGGAAGCGGCCGCGAGTCACGTGGTGTGGTATGCTGTTAAGTATTAGTGAGATATCGAACCATTAAACATTAATATATTTCTTTTATTAAATCCAGCGTGAAGAATTTGGTGAAAACTTTTCATAGAACCATTTCCATATGGGATGCGACGCCGACGCCAGATGCGACACAGCGGCGCTGATATATTACGCCGGTATAGGTACGTACTGTCATAAGGAAAAACTTATCAATATGTTAAATAATTTATGCATTGAAAACTTACATACTTAGATGAGTCAGTATATAACTACAAGTAAGAACATTGAAAGTGAGGATTTTGAACGTTACAAATTGATTGAAGTTTCGTATTTTAACTAAATTAATTATGGTTATCGTAAAATTGTAATCCAGGGACAAATATTCAATAGTATTTTTTTTAAATGTAACTAACTAACTAACCATTAAGCCATTTCCCCGAAGTTGTAGACAGAGAGGATAGAACGCCACACCACTCTGTCCTGGCACACTTCTCTTGCTTCCTCCACATTCATACATCTTCTCATGCACGCACGTCGATTATTCCGACTTCTTAAATGCCCACTTTTAAGCACTGGTTTTACTTGATCATGCCATGTTTTTCTCGGCCTTCTTCGATTTCTACATCCACACGTTCGCCTGAGAGATCGCATTTCAACTGCATTCAATCAACTTTCGTCCTTCTTTTTCCAACACCATGCTTCACTACCATACATAAGCGTTGGTACCAGAACGCCATTATAAACTGCCAATTAAGCCTATTATGATAAGCACTACGACCGACTTTAAGGCACCATTAACTCTGTTACCGGCACTAACCCTCCTTTTAATGTCCTTATCCATTTTTCCATTACTAGTGAACATGCTTCCCAGATATACAAATTATTCCACCTGTTTTAAGCTATCGCCATTTACTACGATCTTACACTTAGTCATATTCACATTTTTTAATGTAAAACATAATATTTATGTTTACTGTAGATAATTTGTCCGCCTCGTGTTGTAGCGCGTTGGGCTGCCATGCATGAGGTCGCGGGTTCGATTCCCGATGGGGGTCAATACCAATAATTATCTGAGTATGTTTTTTACATAAAAATATTTGATATGTGATATCTTGGACTGTCGCTGAAGCGTGAGACTGATCATCTTACCTTCATGTAACAAATCATCAAGATTCACTGCACTCCGTGTATCTATGCGTGCCCTATGCACCATAAAGTGCAGGTATGAGAGAGTAGTAGTAGACAACTAACTACTATGTTTGTGGAATCTATACATACACTAAGGAGGACATATAATTATATATATTTTTTTATTATCATAAACAAGTATATAAAAAAATACACTTAATCTAGATCGTGCCAAACGAGTTCTCACTCGTTTTTCGGCAAGTTTCATCTACCGAGTTTACACTTTATATACACGAGTTAACACTTGTTGTATTACTATGTAAGTAAGAATTAATTTAGGTTTTAAAATATATAAGTGAATTAAAATCGTTTATATGATCTACATAATGTATAAGTTAATATATTAAATAATTGCACTTTCTTCACACACTCATTTAAACCTTGAAACTTTGGTTGTCTAAGAATTTTTTTTTTAGCAGTGTTTTCCTTTGCACAAGATTAGTGGCGCCTCTCATCTCATCTGGAAGCTTTTTGAACAGCCTTGGTACCATGTATTCTTCTGTTCTGCTTCCATAGTAGTTGAGTGCTCGAGGTTCCACTAATCGTTTGGCTGTTTAAGCTTTTGTTTTATGACTATGGTTTTACTTGTTGCTTTTGTCTTCTAAATGTTTTATTATCAATTGAATGATGATGACGAAAAAACTCTAAACAAACAATACAAAATTTAAAAAACCAACCAGTTATTTTTAAATACATTATTGTGAAGTTTTAGAATAAGTGTCGAAAAGTGAACATTTTAATGAAAATGTTTTGCTTGGTGGAGGGAGATGTAAAGAAATACTTGTATTTCTATATATACATATCTTTTTGATGGTTCTTATTGGAATGGAATTAATTTGGTAAGATTTGAGAGAGTTCTCGTACATAAATTATTCTATTTATATTTGGAAGATACCATAAATCTGTATGAATATACTTATTTAAGAGAGTGTTTAGTGGTTACGCTAAGTACAATATTAATTCCTGATTAGGAAATTTATACTAATTAGGTACGTTAAAATAATGCAAAATTAACATAGAAAAAAAAATTGAATTGAAAACAAAGAGTCTTATTATTTTTAGAAAAACTCATGATTTCTTAAGTAGTAACATTCATAGGTACATTGTTATTTGTTTGAGTAAAATTTTGATTAATAGGAACTGTGTCACAAGATAATATGTATTCCAGTGCAGTTATAATACATAATTTTTATTTTTTTTTAATTAATGGACCGCCAGGAGCTTAGGATAAACAATCATTAATTGTAAAGCGCCCTTTAGGTGATTTTTCACAAAAATGGCGCAATATAAGTTAGCCGATAATTATTAGGTGTAAATTATAAAACCATTAAATAAAATGTAGCTGACTAGTACTTGCGGCATATTTACATTTTCTTTTTTTTTTAAATAAAAATGCATTTCATTGTCTATAATGTTGTATAAATTAGTTCCGCATAAATACAAATACGGAAGAGGACTAAACAATGTTCGACCTCAGTACATTGGTGTGGTTGTCAATATTTCCACGACCACTGTAAATGGTACCAACTTTGACAAACCACATTGAATATTCTATGGTTTCATGAAAATTTCATACCTTGTTTAACAAGTCACAATATAGTCGGGAACACTTTCATATGACAAAGGCATGTTGTGCTATGTCAGTTATGATAATCGTATTAACAGTAAACAATCATTAAAACTGTTTTGCGTAATAATTGGGCTGTTTGTTTTGAATTATAAAAACGGGAGTACTTAATTCCCTTTAATGGAGTTACAATGACGTTTAAAAAATCGGTGCGGAAAATCACAGATCATTAATCCTATATATTGTAGTTTTTTGATAAATTTGATAGTGGGAGATATTATTGATATCCCAACAGAGACAGTGAAACTCTGGACACGAATGTGGATTATCTAGGCGTTTACAGGGCTTATGACCTGACATTGGTTGGGTTAGGTGGCCACTTGGTGTATTACAACATTCCCATTCCGCCAATCAGCAACCATAAATGACAAATTTCGGAACTTCTATTAGTATGTATTATTGCGCCACGTTTCACTTTACAAGTGATTTTCTCACTGGTGACATCTGTTGAGAAGATTGTTAAGCATTTTTGGCAATCAATATTTATTGATGTAGGTAAGGTCATAAGCCCGTAAAACGCCTAGATAATCCACATTCGTTTCCTGAGTTTCTCTGTCTCTGTTGGGATATAGAAAATATCTGATATTAGCCCAGCATGGGTATAATCCAGTAATTTGTCTACAAGTATTTGTACACATTCAAAATGTTGTTAATTTGATAATGTTTTAAATTAGGTTTGGTAGAAAAACCTGATACTCTAGTACCTAAGTAAATACAGTGCTCATGGTGTTCTAATGAAGTTCCTTATGCACCATTAGATGCGGGTAATGGAAACTAGTAGTGACAGAAAAACCTTATTAATTTTGTTATAAAATAAAATAATTCGTCTTTTCTCTCAAATCGAACCCAATCATTTATTAAGACGCTATTTTCAATCTCCTTTCCAATCTATCTCTGAACTAAATTGTTTCTTGTGTCTAAGCAGTACATTTCTGAGAAAACCTTTTCCAATGAAACACGAAAAATCACTCAATCTCTACCTTATACCATTTATATTTAATTGCATCGATTGTTAGGCCTTCCTAAAAATACCTCCTTGTATTTATAACAAATGTCTTAGTGTAAAGAGGGATGTGAAGTAACCCGTCCGTTGTATGTCAAGACATTGAACATTTCTTGGTACAAAATAACCTTCTTGGTAAAAAAGAGCTGAAAATGACAGTGCCTTTGAGTTTGATCTGCTACACGTGTAAAAAGTAGGTTAAAAAGAATTTTAGAAAACAAAAAAAAAAAGGAATCAAGATTGCCAAATTGATATAACCATCATTTGTTTCAAAGCGGTTTTTCTATGTTAAATATATGTAGATTAAAAAAACGCAGATTCTGTGAATTTAAGTTTCATCTCAATAATACGACTGATTTAGTACGCTATTTAAATTAAAAATATTTTTTCATTTTATATCCCTGCAGAGATGAGGAAGAATTCTTTTAAATTCAGGAATATGTATATTCGAGCGTTTACAGGGCTTTATGACCTGTCAATGGCTGGGTTAAGTGGCCACTTTATGTACTACAACATTCCCTTTTCCGCTTATTAGCGAATATCCACACCAGGTAACATTTTTTATTATTGTATGTATATGTTACGAATCGAGAATCATTCACCAGCGCGTTAATAGCTCCATCTATGCATTGATATTGAAGTATTTATAAGCAAATTACTTCATTTTTGTAATTAAGACTCTGACCGAGTTAAATTAATTACTAGTAATCCATATTCCTGAATTTGAAAGAATTCTACCTCATCTCTGTAGGGATATAAAATTAAATATATACCTACCCGTCTTGGGATAAAATCCAGATTGTGTGTACAAGTTTTTGAATACGCCCAAAATGTAGGTAAAAATATTTTATACGAGAAATATGCAACACGTTTACTATAGAATTTATGTTATGAGTTGTTGATCAAATATAAAAAAAATTGTGTTATTTCATTTGTTAACAGTGATTAATTTACCGAAGGTTCGATATGTTGTAGATTCACCAGTTTCCAGCTTTTACTACGAGTTTTGTTACTCCATGTAGAAATTGCTATTACATCGACATATTTATAAAATGCTGTAAATACATCAGTAAAAAATGTTTCGATTTTTTACGCAGATTTTCCTAATAACAGCTTACGTCAGAATTAACGTGATCGACTGTCGATTTTCAAAGGTTGTATTGAAAGAAGGAAAAGTATTTTCTAACATATTGTAACTCCTTTTAAAAGTCGAGTCCTTTGTATTTCTTTCCCCTGCTCTCCGTGAGTTTTGCATGAATTTAATATGATCGTATTCCCAATGCTTTAAGATCCTGAAAAGCGTGCGTCAAAAGATCTGTAACAAAGAAATATTATTTAATATTTCACGTTTCTGATCTGGAATTCGCCGTTGTATTTTTTCAGATTTAAAATAATAAGTTTTCAGAAAAACGCGAAAAGCGGTGTTAATAAAAATATGTTTCTCAAGAAAATCCTTTTGATCGTATTGTTATTTCGTCACCGTTACTCAAAAAATGAGTCGTTAAATTTATTATTAAAATGGAATTCTCGCAAGGAAAATAATTTTTTTGCAATTGTAATATCGAGTTCTGAGGCATTAACAGGACTGCACTTATTTTATTTTATTTTATATGGAAAACCAACAAAGAATAATAACATATAAGCATCAAGTTATTATTGATATCCCAACAGTGACAGAGAAACTCTGGAAACGAATGTGGGTTATCTAGGCGTTTACAGGGCTTATTACCTGTCATTGGCTGGGTTAAGTGGCCACTTGATGTACTACAATATAACCCATTCTGCCCATCATCTGACAACCATATATGACAAATTTTGAAACTTACTATATATATTGAATTTGTACAGAAGCTTCAACATTTGCCAATGACAGGTCATAAGCCATGTAAACGCCTAGATAACCCACATTCGTTTCTAGAGTTTCTCTGTCTCTGTTGGGATATCAATAATATCTGATATCAGCCCAGCATGGGTATAATCAAGTAATTTGTCTACAAGTAGGTATTTGTATAAGTTCAAAATGTTGTTAATACATCAAGTTGATTGAAAAAAGCTCCAATTACGGGTTTCCGCAGAATGATCTTTAACAATATCAAAAACAGAAAATTGAATATACATATTATAAAGGAAGGGGAACGGGATGGGAATAAGGAGTGGAAGTTAGTTTAAGAGATAAATTACGTCGCTGGGTGTGTCTACTTTAATGTATTTTTTAGTGTAAGTAATTTAATGTTTGAGTAATCAATATTTAATAGAATTTTTATTATAGTTCTTTTTTGTTGATGAGAACACGAACCAAATAGTGCTAGTGTCTTGTCAGCCTGGCTGGAACATTTATTTATATCAGAGTTAGAATTATTATAACTATATTAGTCTTATTCACGAGAAAATATTTTGGTAGCTAAAGTCGTCACCTCTGGATTAGGAAGCGTAGTTTTGGACGTTCCTCAACCCGACTTCCTTTCTTTTACGTCCAAAAAATTTAAAAATACAAAAGGAACATCAGAAAGGAATATCTAAACGTTAATAAATTTAAAGGGCATTTAATGATTACATCATTTAAAATCGTAATCAGGTGATTCCGGTAATTCTGGCACCTGGAAGGTCCGTCAACAGCAGAATACGAGGCGAGGACCTGACTTGGGAAATTTTAGGATATTAAATATTCTATACAGAGAGCGGATGTATATGATTAATTTATTCTTTATTTCTGAATTAATATACACCGTGAAACAAAACTCGATGAACAAGCGGAAAATCTGTGAATCTACATCATATTTAGAGTCGATTTTGTAGATCGAAATAAAGATTAAAAAATAAAATTAGTTGACACTTTAATCCACTTTTGTTTTTGGGACCAATAACCGGTTTCACCGCTTCCGCGGCATCGTCAGACTGGTGGTTTCTTTCAAGTGGGTTAAGACTTTTTATAGGGGACGAAATTTTAAATGGTGGGGGTGTGGATTCTTGGTATTTTATTTTCTGTATTTAGATATTTTCAAAGTAATATAATATTTTATGATGCTATTCTTAAATGGAAGGTAATTGTTTTTCTATTTAATTTTTAATTTTTTTTTTTAAAAGGTTATTTTACCTTCCATTATATTACCTTCCATTTAAGAATAGCATCATAAATATTATATTACTTTGAAAAATATATAAATACAGAAAATAAAATACCACAAGAATCCACTCCCACCATTTAAATTTCGTCCCCTATAAAAAAGTCTTAACCCACTTGAAAAAACCACCACCAGTCTGACGATGCCGCGAAAGCGGTGAAACGGTTATTGGTCCCAAAAACAAAGGTGGATTAAAGTGTCAACTAATTTTATTTTTTAATCTTATTTCGATTACAATGAACTCCACCAAGAAAATTTCTCTAAACAACTGAAGATTTTGTAAATTTTTAAATATTTATTTGACCCATAGTTTTCGAGAACATTATTTAATAAGTGATTTATAAAAAAAATATTGTAAATTGTTATCTTTAAATTAATACAATTCATAAAGAATTAGTGCAATTTTATTTATTTTTTACCTTGTTTATGGTGTACAAGGTTTACATTTCCTCAAGTGGATTTTCTTTCGTTGATTAACTAACTGATTTTTTATATACTGTGTTGGGATTTAGGCGGATTATCACCAGGTGTATACCAAATATGATGTTGATTCATCAGTTATACACCATGTATACCCGATTATCTCCTAACTTGTCACTTTGGATGAACAAATATGTGAAGCGAGGTAAGCCGATCTCCCGAGTCGCTCCAACTCCCTCGCAGGAGATATTTGCATCCCTTTCAGGTGTAGCGGAGTGGAACTTCGTATGGTAAAATATCCGACCAATATCGGCTCATACTAAGAAGACCTATACTTACACCGAATGTGTATATTGAGGGATGTTTAGAAAAACATACATTTAGTAAAGATTCATATCGATTTTAGAAGTATGTTCCTGAAACCCGTACGGATTTATTTCATTAAGTTTTTATACATTTAACCACCTGAATACGCAAGAAGGCACAATCTATGAGAGGTTAAATGTCACAAACGCCCAGGCTTGAGTATAATCACTTTTGGTTTTTGTGTGTTCTCACAGGGAATCGAAACCGGAACCTCCGAATCGTGAGTCCAGCGTTTAAGCCATTACGTTATGGCCGCCATGGATTTATGGAAGTAAAATGATTGAAAGATTGTTTCTGATGATCAGTAACAATCGTAACAACGCTTTTTATTTTGATCATTATTAATTATTCACAATCGTCATCATTCATTCATTAGTTCATTCATTCATTCATTCATTCATTCGTTCATACATTCAATTAATTCATTCATTTATTCATTCATTTATTTATAAGGTGTTACAAAGTTAATGCCGATTCAATCAATAAAACTTTTCATTTCTTTCGTTTTTTAAATGCAGACGAATAACCATGAATACAATTTTTAAATAGTGATTTGGAGATGACCAATTCAACAACTGTGGTAGTAAAATTATTTATTTACTAGTTTTAAACTATGTTTAGACTAAATATGTCTCTTAATTATTTATTTATTGTTACCTATTCTCCTTTCCGAAGTCCGCCTGTTAGCATAGTGGTAGCACATTAGGCCACCATTCATGAGGTCGCGGGTTCGATTCCGTGGGGGCCAATGTGAAAAAATATTTACTTCTAAGTTTTTCACATAAAATTATTTCATATCATATTGACTTAAATAAACAAAGTAACAAGATTCACTTCACTTAGTGTATCAATGCAGTGCCCTATTGTACCATTGGGTACGGATACGGGAAAAGAGAGAGAGGGAGAGAGGGGGGTTTTAAAAAAAATCGAATGAATCGGGTATATCATTAAACGACCAATATTTAAGTATTTTTACTCTACAAAAGAAAGAGATTTAACGTAAATCGTTGAAGAAAAACGCTGATGATCTTAATCTGTGGGAAATCGGAAAGGAAAATGTGGCAGTGCTTGTCTTGCATTTTACCGTAGACACAAGGGATGAAGCCGAGTTTACACAAGCAAGACATAATATTTACTAAAACCGTGTTAAATTTGCCGCGGAATTGCAGCAAATTCATGTCTTTAAATATGTGTGAGATGAACAAGATTTATCCAAGGTAGTATTATGTAGATATTCAAGCGTTTATAGGACTTGTGATTCGCATGCACTTAAAATTGCATATGCATATACAAGTCCAAAAATTTGCGGATGTACATATTAGCTAATGAGCGGAATGGGGGATGTTGTAATACGTGGCCACTTAACCCAGCCAATGACAGGTAATAAGCCTTGTAAACGCTAGAATACCAACATTCCCGAGCTTGGGAAAAGCTTCTTCACGTCTGTTGAGATATTGTAAATACTAAATGATGTTCTATCGTCATGAGTAAAATTTCAGATTTGTGTGCAAGTAATTGGACATCGTCCCAAGCCAGGTCCGCGTCCCGCAGCTTTGACGGAAACTGTGGACGGGTTGTCAGCAGTGGACGTCCAGGACGCCGAGAGCCCGACGCCTTGTAAAATGGGCATGTATATTTATTATATTGTATATTTAAGGCTTTCTCTCGGGTGGCACACGAACTAGGTATTCGCCGGATGACGGTACACCAAGGTTTGCTGAATTGGGAGGATGAACGGCAATTGGCGGCTGATTGCATGGTTTGAAGGCAGTTTGTGGGATCCATATGCTCCAGATAGGGAGCGGAAATGGTATAATGGTGTTGATTTGTGCATTTATTAATTTACTCAACAGGCTAGAAGGCCCTATAACAGAGGGAAACAACGTCACACTAAATATGTTGGTACCAACCCTTATGTATGGAAGCAGCATGGAATTGGGATGAAATTAGATTGAATGCAGTTGAAATGCGATCTCTCAGGCAAATGTGTGGTGAAACTATGTATGACAGGTGCACTAATGTTGAAATTAGAGCAGATTGCAAGGCTGAGATAAGCATTATAGACTAAAATTAAGAAAGGTCTTTTACGTTGGTTCGGTCAAGTAGAGCGAATGGATGATGAAAGAACGGCTAAAAATATATATGATGCGACTGTGCCAGGATGTAGAAGTCAAGGAAGGCCGAGAAAGACATGGCATGATCAAGTAAAACAAGTGCTTGAAAGTGGGCATGTAAGAAGTCGGAATAATCGACGTGCGTGCATGAGAAGATGTATGAATGTGGAGGAAGCAAGAGAAGTATGCCAAGACAGAGTGGTGTGGCGTTCTATCCTCTCTGCCTACCCCTTCGGGGAAATTAGTCGGGGGTTAGTTAGTTAGTTAAAACATTTAAAAAATATGTTTTGTGACCGAAGATTAGCTAATCCACTTGCGTATTTCTTGTCTAAACCTAGCTTAAGGGTAGTTTTGGAGGGAAAATCCTTTTTAATGTAATAAACTGACGGACAGAGTCCCGGGGGAAATTCCGGAAGTACAAGTTACGTGCGGGAAAAAATTACACAAAAATCCATTTGAATAAACCATGTCAAACAAGAATTGTGTCCGTTTCGTTACAACTCGTACGAAACATGCGGAGGGGAACTAATTTGAGAGAGTTCGCCGTCTCTTTTACAACATATTCTGCAATGCAGATGGCACTAAAAACATGTTCATACGTCTGTTTTCTACATGATTATTATAAAATAAATGGATATAGCACTGATACCCATATTTTTATAGTAGTTATGACTTATGCGCACTTTATACGGGACCCAAAACTGTACAGTTTCTTGTTCAGAAAACTGTACCTACAGTCTATCAAAAACCACGCTAAATATGTGTATTACAAAACTGACTATCATTATTACAAAACTGAATCTTAGTTTCAAAAATGACTCATTACTTACAAAATTGAATACAAGTATTGTTCAGCCCAATCGGCATAGTGTCCAATGGTCTATCGTGGCAATGGACAATATTGGACAAAGGACATTTCCATGTTTAAGGAAACCGCTGGGAATACAGAATTGTATGATCAGGATGTCACAATTCGATGTCGCAATTTAGAATGTCCCTGAAGGCGCTTGAGCTGTCGCAGGTTGACAATAATTAGTAAAAATACATTAAATAATCAATTTTCCTTCGAGTAAGCGTAATTTTTTTAAAGTAACCTTCACAAAACATTCTGATTTGGAGAAATTCCATTGTTATGTGTGTTTTCAATCTGCATTGTTGTTGAGATTGCTCGATGCGACAGCATTTTACCTATCTAAACGAGGTGTTAAGTACTGGGGATATTAATTAATTAATTTTATTTATTACACAGTAGGTACCCAAAAAGTTTTATTATGCTAGGACATGCCAATCGCACATATTATTATGGGAAACACGAATAAAAATACAAGATGGAAATGGGCATGTTAACCAACAAATTCGGTGAATGCAGAAAAATGAATCAAAATATCACAAAACCATCAGTGCAATCCGTTTTTAAATCCGATAATTAATAAGCGAGATACAATCATTTACAGTTTCTGTTTCACATACGATCCGGTCAGTTACTTCACTTATATTAATAATTTAATCATGGGATTCCATCAAGTAATGAAAATAAAAAATATAGATCAAATTAATAAATATGGATCGTTCGCCTCGTTATATAGTGGTAAGCACGTTGGCTACCATGTATGAGGCCGCTGGTTCGATTTCCAACGTGTTTAAAGTGAAATATTTAATTGAATGTGATTTTTCACATAAAAATATTACATATGTGATAATTTGGACTGGTGCTGTAGCATACGACGGATAATCTTGTCTTGTAATAACTAATCAGGATTCACGTGTACTTATGCCACCATTGGGTGCGGATAAGGGAATGTAGAAGTAATCAAGAACTCAATAATTTCTAACATTTTAACATCTGAAAACTTTAAACATGAAATTTCTGGACAAAACAAACAAAACCAAAGTGCTAAGAGAACAAACACCACGTAACTCGACACTTAATTCCTATAAAAGTGTTTTCCGTACTAATTTTGTGCCTTAAACATTAATTAGGTCCGCTGCAACCCTCCTATATCTAGTCCCGCTCCTTGTTACGAGGGACGGCTAAATAGGTCAACCGAGGCCATAACTCGTGTCCCCTGTAGCCGCTAACTGCACCGCCTCTGCACACAGCGCACAGGATTCTACACGCTACACGGTACGGAGACTCAGGGGAGCTATGCTGGACAGTATCGAGTATCTCTACCCGAGAGTCAAAAACCCACATCTTCATAATCTTCGTTTTCTAACATTACTCTTTATTCCGCACCCAATGGTGAATTACGTTACTTGGATATTTTACTCTACCACAGTGAGGAGACTCAGGGAGCTATGTGGACAGTATTCGAGTATCTCTACCAGTGAGTCAAAACCCACATCTTCATAAATCATCGTTTCGTACATTACTTACTTAATCCG
>JAGVSP010002883.1:0-69127 GCA_022494985.1 Micrasema minimum
GAATTAAAAAACTTTTGGTTGTCTGTAAAGTCGGTTTACAAACATTGATGAAAAATAGCATACTTTTATGAATTGAATTGAATTATTATTACTGAATTATCATTTATTTTTTATAATACAAAGCAGGAGTTAATTGAAAATTAATATTTTTTCTATAAATTATCATTTTTTGCACTCGTTAATTGCACTTTTAGTTTGTAGCTTGTGTGCTGCTGCTGTCTCCTCTACTTGGACGCATCGGCCGATGGAGTGGGAGAGAGATAGATGCGTCACAAACCGAACGCTTAGGCCGATCGTGCCTCTCTATCGCTTGTTCCGCGCTCTCGCTTGCACACTCGACTCAGGCGGAATGTGACAATGAGTCATGCTTTTTCGTGTGTGCAGCCGGCCTTCATCGATTTATTAGACGTTATCACGTCAAAAGATGAAATTTAAAAACATTTTTCCTCAGCGCATACGCCATTGAGCATGGTATAAACATTTCTTGTACAAAATTGTTAAAGGGTTCTTCCCGATATAGCATGAATATTCTTAAAAACGTTATAAATATTTAAAGTATATTTTTACAATTCCAACGATATAAAACACAACACTCAAAAAAGTAGTTTTTATAAACAAATTTATGTTTTAAAAACACGAAACTACGAATGATTTTTAACGCCCGTTATTGGCTAATGACGTCATACACGTCCATTCCGTAGTAAGTGCCTTTATTGCTGTGACGTCACACCGCATGCGCGCCAAATGGAGGATATCGCGAGCGATTTTAAAAAGCGCTATTTCAAACCGCGCTAGAAAATTCATATGACATCGTAAAAATTAAAAAAAAATCCCTTGATATTGTAATTTTCTAATCAATTTTTTTACAGTAAAAAAAAAAATAATCGGGAAGAACCCCATTGCACGCGTATAAAGGAGATATGTACAATATCACCGAAAAATTCGTCGTTATGAACTTTTAAACACAGAATGCTCGAAACATTGCCAAATTCTGAAATTAAGTTTCATTAATAGGTTTCATAAATACTTGTCATCTCACAAATCATTAATGAATTTTTAGCATTGAAAGTAATACACCATGTTGACGTTTTAACTCAAGTTATCAAATTTATGTACATTTTTCATGTTTATGGGAACATCATTCTGAGACTCTGTCGGTCTAAAATTTAAGGCTTTTGAACGTATTTTTGTTAAAATGCGAAGCCTTTTGAAATTACAAGTATCGTTATATTGAAGATGGGTGATTTCATTACCATCTTCATAAACAAACCTAAGTGTTTTAAGAGCACGATATAATAAACGTTAAGGAATGCTTTTTACAAGTCAATATAAAAACAAATTGAATGAATCTTAAAGGTAGCTTCATTTCTTTTAACGAGACTTTTTTTAGAGTTACCTACGTAGCGTATTAACTTGAAGTGGATACGTTTATCAATTGAAGTCGTGAATTAGGATCATAAAAAAATACTCTTATTTTTATAGTTATCTACACTGTAAGAAAGTATTTAAAATCTCGGCTGCGATTGTAGTACTATCACAAAGTGAGTCTTACCCATGCTTACCTTTTATTATTTTACAAGGCATCAGGTTCTCGGCATCCTGGTCTTTCCACTGTGACACAATTCGTCGGCAGCTTGACTTGGGAGGATGCGCGAGAGCCGGCAAACGACCGCTTGACCTGGATGCAGTTTGTGGAATCCATATGCTCCTCAAAGGGAGCGGATATGGTATGATGATGATCAAAAAGCATAGAGTAGATGTGTTATGTTAAAACATTTTTGAAGATATCCCAAAGATGAAAGTACTTCCACAAGTATGATAATCTATGTGCTTACATTGCTTAGATTTATCTGGCCGCTTGTTGACTCTAGTCAGATCTATGATTAACTATTTCTCGGCGGCCATTTTAGGACGACAATAATTTGCTTAGTCAAAAATATAAAACATACATAATAAAGCAATCGATGGCATTTGTCAAAATATTTATTACACAACTGACTCAATAAGCATTTGTACGTTTGGAAACAAAACGCGATATTTTGTGTGTTTATAATAATAAGTCGTCGTGTTTGCATGACATCTATTCATGATTTATTATAATTACATTTTAAAAATTGTATTACAAAAAAATATGTATATACAGTACATAGTTAAAAAGCATCGTAAAAAATACTGCGGTACCTAAAAATCATTGAAAATACTCCCTTCTTGGAACGAGGTTTTATAATCTTAAGAGCATCCTTGTTTATTTTACACTCCCATAATATTTTCACAATAGGATTTGTTGTCTCAGGTTTGGGGTTGATCGGAAAGATAACGGATTTTTTCTTCATTTTTGATACCCTAACCTCGTAAATTGAAGATTTCGGAGAAGGGTGGTTTACGAATAAATGCTTGACAGGTAATGAAGTTTTTCTATTGAGAATATCTTGAAAAAATATTGCAACGTAAATGATACAAAATATAGTCAAATTCGCTTCGAATTCGGGTTTAAAACCGCCCGCGTTTCTGTAAAGATATTAAATTTTATTTCATTATTTACTTTTTTCACTTCCATCTTTCACTTCTTTGTTCCAACCATGTTATTTCGCATTTTTCACAATGTTTTATTATTATATTATATATAAACGTAATATTGTGACATCCTGCCTTCATATAATAAAAATGATCGAGGTACACGTGGTGTACCAATGCTGTATTTGATGCACATCTAAGCACAGGCCAATACAGTGTTCAATGCACCCTCAGGTGTAAGAAAATTAGTTGTAAGTTATTATATTGTGTATTGTGGTAATTTTTCACTAAAAATAATACTTTTGATGTTTTCTTATTTTTGTTATTCTTTCTTCGCGTTCGCTCCGATGTGGAGAATATGACATTACATCTCTCCAAAAGACCCAGTCTCTAGTCAATACTTACTGAGTACATCTGAAAGATTGTTATCGACAGTCTTTCAGGACGATAAAATCCCGCAGGTCAACATTGATTTTTTTAGCATTTTGTACATACAGAAGTGTACATTGGCGGGTTTATTGATCAAATTGGTACATATACGTAGTATTACGGTCATTTATTATGCTTTTATTTAGCTAACCAAATAATATATTGTATATAACCTAAATAAAATTAAAGACAATTAAAATTTAAAAAAAAACGTTAAATATTTTTGCTTCAGCGCCTGCGTTTTGAATAGAATATTTCATTAATGTATATGTATATGTTCCACGACTGACTAGACAAACCGCCTTTCCTATGTAACCATCACAAAAACACGAAACGGCTTTAAGCTCAATAAAGCCTGCAAGCTGTATACTATAATACACTAATGCTTTAGCTTCGGCTTAAAATGATTTATCCAAATCTGAGTTCTTATGATAAACCTACTCTAAAATATTACAGCTTTGCGTATGGAAAACAAGTAATAGACAAAATATTAATCTTTAAATGCTACTATTATATCCACCTCGCAATGGTTATCAGTTGGGCTAGTGAAATTCCGGTTCGATGAACGATATTAATTAATCATTCTAATATAATTACACAATTAATTTCTTAGACAGATGGGGTAAAGTAGGACTGATCGTCTCGCTTTTAAATAATAACTTATTAAATAAACTGCATTTATTGTATCAATGCAATGCCCTGTGCACATTTTGCTGCCGATTAAGTAAACGAATTCATAAATATAATTGAAGTTAATTTGTGTTTACGAAAACCTATTTGTTCCGACAAATTAATAAAAAAAATAAATGAAAAAACAAATCTTAAAGGTTAATTAGTTAATAGCCGTGTTTTGTTGATTAAAAATATGGCGAAAAAAATTTACGTTTGTTGAACAGCTATTTCTGTATGTAAGAGTAAAGTCTTATTTACCTTCAAAATAATGGATTTTTTTCGTTATGTAGTTTTGCTTTTAGATCTCCGATATTTTATATGGACACTGTCACAAAAAAAATTGATGGAGAAATACATCAAACTGCGATTAAAAGCATTAAAATGGATCGCACGAAAAATAATGATTTTTAAACGAATTAGTTTAGATTGGATTTCATATGAAAACGAAATAAATGGCCGATTTTTCTATTAAAAGTCTATATTCCGTATATTAACAAAAAAAAACAGTAGTTTTTACTTTTTCTCTTGGACAAAGTTACTTTTATGAAATAAAAGATGGCATGTTTTCTCAAATCTGTAATCTTAAATAGAACTATTATTATTTATGAACGCTCAAATTTCTTACCCAGCCTTTGTCTTCATTTAGCTACCCATAGCTTATAGTCCTTTGAAGACCCCCCTTGCTTTTACCCCCCCCTAAAACCCTTTTACATCAACTGCTAACACTTAACAGGAAATTAATTATCACATTTTTAATAATCACTGAAAATACCTTTTTAGTATTTGACCATCACCACAGTTCCAAAATGTTTTTTTATTTCTTATATTTACCTATATAATTACTCTTATGTCTAGATTCTTAAGTACTGCAATTTTATTTTTCTGTATTCTATAATATTTCATATTTCACCAGTCGATGGGAGAACTTTACTGGGATGAAAACCGAACCTTTTTACTATTCCTGCATTTTACAACCCCTTAACACTAGCACCTTATTACTATATTGCCATAGATGTATATTTTTGATGTATTGTTAAAATAAATTAAGTTTTTTCCTTTTTAATATCACATACCCAGGTATTTCTTGATGATTTTCTTGAATTTGTTATTGTTATTTTTATCGTGTGACTTGAATGTAAAAGTAAAGGTTATTATATAAAGAGTTATATTATTCATTATTTACAAATTAAAAAAAAAACAAAATTTATTCTTTTACTATATACATTTACATGGACTAATTTTTCATTCACATTAAACTTAATCATTTCCTAGTTATTTGCTTATCTAACATTATACATTTTTAAACGTTGGCTTTTTTGCACTTGTCAACATATCATAAATACTGTTATTAACTTCTTATATTAGTACTAGTTTACTTCTTATATTATACATTTTGACATTCAACTGAGACGAGAAGTTTGGATGGGAATATGGATTTATTAGGCATTCTTCAGGGGTTTTGACCTGTCATGGGCGGTATAAAGTGGCCACTTGATGTATACAACATTTCCCCATTTCACCTTGTATTTAATTATCCATATCTGCATATATACTTTTCTACAATGATTTTGATAGTATTATTATTTTTACAAAGATATCACGTTAGGTGTATGTAATATGTGGGACTTATACAATAAAACTCGCCCTACTCCTACCGTTACACAATATTTACAATGATAATATTTGGATCCTTAGTTACCTAATAAATACAATGAATTTATAGTCTAGTTAACATTTTCGTCACTTTTTTGCTCCATAAATTTATGTGTTTGGAAGTAATGAGATTTATGAATGTACACCGCCCTCGAGGTGATTTTTCACAAAAACGAATCTTAGTAATCAGACGATTATAATTTTATTTAATTGTATACGGGGTAACAAAACTCGATGTACAAGCGGGAAACCAGTGAATTAAACAATAATATTTGGAGTTGGATTTTTTTTTATAGAATATTTTTTTTGGATTTGGACCTTAGTTTTCGAGAAAATTTAGTATAAAGTTGAATTTTTCCTTTTTTTTTTTTTTGAGTAACTTGTTATCTACTATACTCATGATATTTAGTCAAATTAATACTATCCATAAGAAACAAAATTAAAACAACCGTTTTAGTAAAAAATTTCGAGCAATTTTACCTAATCTGCCTTACTGGTGAAAACTTTCGTAAAAAGAAAAAAAAAATTTTCAAGCTCCAGATTTAAAAAAACTTATTACACCAATCGTCTCAAATACGATGTAGGTTCACCAGCTTTTTGGGTTGTACATCGAGTTTTGTTACACCCTAGTATTAAATAACTATGATGGGAAAATTAAAACGCAAAGATACTTGCTCTGATTTTCAGTAATAAAAAGTGAGAATTAAAAAATAAAAAATAGAAATCATGAACCATGGTATTTCGCGTGATCGTGTTTTATTATAACCATTTTATGGTGCATAGGTTCTTGCACTCGCACCTATGTCAAGTAATGAAACCTTGATCATTTATTATGACCAAGCTCTGTGTTCCCAATTGAATTGAAATTAATTGATATTTTTGTTACGTTTGTAAAAAAATACTAATGTTTGGCTAAAAAAACAATATATAATTCAACTCTTACTCGTGGGTATACTATGATTAAAAAATTGTTTCATTAGATACTTGATATGATATAGATTTGATTCTAAGAAATCTTTTTCTAAACGAGATATTTATGTACGAAGACTGTAGACTTCTTATTTCAAAGTCACCTTTTCAGAATATATTTATTAAACACATTTAAAATCCAAAGGTTAAGCTTAGAAAAGTAATTTAAGCATACTTCAACAGAAATTGAGAAATAAAAGCATACGATGAAAAACATTCTCACGCATGCAAACATTTGTAGGTATTTTATTAAGTTGGGTTGTAACTTTTTCAGAATTTTTCGTCCAAAAAATAAACTTTTTTTTTTTATTACGTCTGGCTTGTGGTTCAATGGTAAGTGCGTTTAGCAACTAAAAATAAGGTGCCTTGTCCAACTGACGATTGAGTTCAACAAATTAATTATACCAAGCAAACACGCGAAAGGGAAAATTAAAAGCCCCACCCTTTTCCTATAATGTTTTAAATACTATTGAGTCCTTTTTTCAGGCTAGCACAACTCTACCGATTTTTTCAACTAGCTAAACCGCAATTTTAAGATTGTTTAGAACAAAAAATGCTTTCATTGCCCCTACCACTGTTTTGGCTTATGTATTATAATTATTGTCATTGTTTCCGCCACCTAAACCAACCAGAGTCGGCCCAAATAAACAGTGTGGCGGAAACAATGACGTCACGCGCACGAAGATGACGACTGGCAACGAACGCGTACGAACTGACATGACGCGAAAAAAAACGAGCATCGACGGAAAGTTCCGGAGATCGTCGAGAATCCTTTCGGCCCCCTACGTGATCGCACGCGTATCTACGGAATATTAGTCCCGCAAATTTTCGAGAGTATAAAATCATTTTTATGTTAACCATTTTCATCATTCTTTTTCATCCATATTGCAGTTCGTTAAGTTTTAGCATCAGTAGTTAGTTTTTGTGAATAAACGACCATTGTACAAAACGTAAGTACCTGTTTATTCTCTCTCTCTGTGCACCCACATAAATCTGGTATACTCACGAAATGTACTACTCAATTGGTCACCAACTAGGTGACTAAAACAGTAGTACGGAAACGTTAGTTACTCCCCCATTATTATTTATTAGCAAGTACTGCCATCCGTATGGAGACTGGCATACCGCCTAGCCAGGCCCCCCATCTCAGACATTCACTCGAGTATCCGCAGTCAGTCAGGGTCTCAACGGAGGGGAAATAGAGAGGGGACACCTGAAAGGGATAAGACAAAAAGTAGGTTTTTGGCAGTCTTATTTTACCATAGCTGCTTTACCTAGATGCAGTGAATACTTAAAGTAGGCAATAATTATAAAGTTTATTTGGAACCAGAATCAAGAACAATCGTTAGAAAAATATTAGAATTTTTTGTTTGTGATTTTAAATCCTTGACGTAGGTACTCGTAGATGTTGCTAGACATAAATAGATACGATATTGTAGATATCCCAACAGAGACAGAGAAACAATTGAAACGAATGTGGATTATCTAGGCGTTTACAGGGCTTATGACCGGTCCCCATTGGCTGGGTTAAGTGGCCACTTGATGTATTACAACATTTCCCATTCTGCCCATCATCTGATAACCACATATGACAAATTTCAAAAAGTTATATTTATTTTAAATTTGTAATCAACACATTTTTTCTTTTTGGTGACATCTCTTGAGAAGATTGTTAAGCATTTAGCAGAAATCTTTTGACAGCCTGTAAGCGCCTAGATAATCCACATTCATTTCGAGAGTTTCTCTGTCTCTGTTGGAATATCAAAAATATCGGATATAAGCCCAGCATGGGTATAATCCAGTAATTTGTCTAAGTGTATTTGTACACATTAAAAATGTGGTTATGAATACATACATTTATTATGTATATTAAATCTTATCATAGCAATAAAACTGACCAATACGCAATTTTCCTAAATATAATATTTTTGGGATCAATTTTTAAGTCAGTCTGCATGATTTGCTTCACGTGAAGGTAAACATGAAAAATTAATTCAAATGTGTTATTTGATCTGTGATACCTTAGACTGGCGCTGAAGGGTAAGACTGCACTTGGTAACTAATGCAGTACCTTATGAACCATTAGGTGCAGATAAGAAAAAGTTGTAGTAGTTTTCAAGCTTATATTAGGATCACGTGCCGTTTAGTTGATGATTTTATTTATAACTTTATCATTGAAAAGTGAGGTATTGTAGAATAAATATTTCTTGAAAAATGCATTTTGTTAGCTCAGAATTTACATTACGGTATCATCATAATCAATATGAACAAGATAGCGCCGTGTATTTTTATTTGAGACTTCTTCTTTTATTTATTTCTTATTTATTTCTGAAGGCCAACGGAAAAGCAGATAACTATTGTAACGTTTTTAAATGCGTCACTATGTGTGGCTACGCTTAAGTAAAATTGAGCGATCCAATCGATAGTGGTCCGGTTCGCTGTGTTCGTGTGTGTTCGGAACGTTTTTCAAATACAGTACTGGGCCGATGCGGCATTGATTGCGGACCTTACGTCAAACGTCAATCAATGCGCTGGTCGGATTTATTATATTTCGACTGCTCAATTACTATATTTGGCTTTCCGAAAACCGCACCTAAATTATATCAAGATTGAATTAATATATGTGCGAATAAGATATATTCTCGGAAAAGGCTCGCGTAGTAAATTAATCCGATCGATAACTTTTATCGTGTTTCCATTGTGATCACGTAAAAATTTTTATTAGGAAATCGACTTTTCACGTCGCTTACAGGGCTTTTAATCGTACCTGATGTGTGTTGAGAAATGAGGAAGTTTAATACAAGAGAAAATAATAACAAACAGAAGTACAAGGGCATGAGAACTTGTAAAAAAATTATTTCCTCATTACTTACGATATGAGAGCCAAATTTTGACAGTCAATTCTATTTTATTTTTTTTTAGTTAATTGATGTAAACTTAGATCACACATTCGGCCTTACGTAACTGTGTTTTAAAACGAAGCATTAATTTAAAGTACGCTCATTATTAAATACAGATACCTTAAATAATTTAAATAATTTGGATTCAGTCAGTTTTATCCCCAGGGCGTGAAACGTAGGTTTCTTGTATAACACGAAACACGTTGAAACGAAAATGTAAAAAAATAAAACCGTTGTAAAACTAGTCAGAGTAAACTGGGGTAGGTAATTTATTTAATTAAACTCGACATTCCCAGAAACAATTTCAGTTCTTCCAAGGGTTTGTTACTGAGAAGAAATTTTCTTTTCTTAAAAAAAAAACAGAAAAATAAGATTTTCCGTAGTTTTTAGTGTTAACACCTTTTTTACATATGTAGGTACAAATGATTTATCGTCCATGTAGAATAATAAAAAAATAAAATAAAAAATCAGAGAACCAATAGCTTTCACAATAAAAAACATAGTAAAAATAGCAAAAATTTGAAGCAAGTTCTCATAAATGAAACAGTTTACAAAAACAAAAGTTGAAAACATCGTTGAAATCCACTAATCTATTAAGATTTATATAAAGCAGTTTTTATTGTGAAGTTTATACTTGATACTAAAAATGCACGAACTGATGTTATTACAATACATGAATTTCAAACAGTTTTAGCGTGGCTAAAATAAAAGCATTCGTTTTTCTTGATGAAGATAGGAACAAATATTTTATTTTAATCTGAATTCTCTTGTGATGACACCCTTAATATGTAAAATTCTTAGTCGCTAAGTCAATCTCAGCTAAGACCTGAATTTGTTTTACGAATTTTTCTTTAAAAAAAATTGCTCAAAAAATATTCGGGTCCCAGCTAAGATCGACTTTGTAAATATAACTTTTAGCCTTATTAACATTTATGTTCTAAGTTTTAACACTAAGAAATTTTGAAGATCTAATCTAAGATTAGCTTCGTAGTATACCATAATCGTTACTGCAATCTGTGACGGTATTTTGTGCATATGCAAGATGATATTGAACATTGACCTTAGAGTTCTAAAATAGTTTTGTGTTTTATATATATTTATAGTCCAAAATTTAATTCTACTACTAAAAGGTCTTTAAAAAACGATTATCTTTACTGTTTTTACTTTTGTTTTCTCTATTTGTATATTGGATCACTGAATATATCTAACCAAATCTGGATACTAAAACGTTTTATTTTCATTTTATGCTTTACCAATACTGTTTGCGCATCGAATTACTGATATTTATTTATATAAATGGTACACAAAGGTAAATAGTAAGGAATGGTAAAGAAACAATTTAACATAGAATACTTATTTATCATGTTTGAAAAGCGTTATGGATGAATTGATTATATAAAAAAATGTACAATTCTCAATTGATTTTTACTCAACAAAATGCATATTGCGTGTGACAATTTATGGAACATAATATAAAATTCAAAATAAGTGGGTAGATTAGATACCTGACCACAAATATTAGGTCCTTACATGTGAAATTGGCGTTTTGTATGGGAGGAACATAAAGTTGATTTTTTTTAAATATAATATATTTATTTAATCAAAGTATGTACCATTGCTATCTATGCACTTTTGCCATCTCATAGGTAGTTCATCGATCCCTTTACTAAAAATAACCATTCGGACGGGAATCAATAAAATCTTTGAAGTCGGTTTGGACTGCCCCGTCGGAGTTGAATTTTTTCCCTTGCAAGAAGTTATCCAAATTTCGAAAAAAAAATAGTAATCTGTTTGGGGCAAGGTCCGGAGAGTACGGTGGATGTCTTAGACATTCCAATTGAAGCTCTTCTAATTTGGTAGCCGTCTGTTGTGCAAAAAAAAATCAACTTTATTTTGCTAGATTTGCTTCACTCAATTCGTGATGTACCCACCTTTCAAGCTTTTTCACCTTCCCAATTTGCTTCAAGTGGATTAAAACAGTTTTATCACTAACACCGCAGCCTGCAGCTAACTCGGACGTGGTTTGCGATGGATCCGCTTCCACAATAGCCTTCAATTCTTCATTATCAACTTTGGTCTCCGGCCGTCCACGGGGCTTGTTCTGCAGGTCGAAATTTCCAAAACGAAAACGTTGGAACCAAAAACGCACTGTGTTTTCTTTTGCGGCACCGTCGCCATACACATCATTAATCCTTCGAGCCGTTTCTGCAGCACTGGTGCCACGGTGGAACTCGTACTCGTAAATAACGCGATATTTCAAGTTTTCCATTTTGTAAACTGAGTGACGCAAAGAAAAAAAACAATTGAGGAAAAAACAAATGAATTATAATTTTCAAAACACAAATACTTGAGTAAATAGCTGTATAAATTTGAATTTGGAATTCCTAACCAAAGAGAAGATATTTGAGATCAAAGTTGCCAGTACGGCAAAACGCCAATTTCATATGTAAGGACCTATATATACATCTTTAAAATAATAAATTTGATCTGTTTGAATTATACTTAAATTTTATTTCTAAAAAATTCAGCTCCCATATGAGTCTTCTTGAAGAGAGCCGTACGCTCGTACATCTTTATAAAGGTAATCATTGGTTCAGGCCCCAATAACAGCACTGGTATTATATTTTATACTATAACACAGTCATTTTCGCGTTTTTCCTATTTTAGAAAATTTATTGAGTTTATTATAAACAACACCCATTTTCATAAATCTCAATATTTTCTGCGAAGAATGTATGGGGTGGCTGGCAAAATAAAATAATGAGATACTCGCATTTGCTCCCCTAATTTATCAAGTCATTTTCAATAACATTGTCAACCCTTACAATTCTGAACAAATCATCCATATCGCATGTGATTTATTAACCTTTAATATATTGGTTAAAATTTTCGCCACTGATATCTTTTCTTGGTTATGCCAGAAAACCACATATTTTTGCCACCCTTACCAACAACCCCGTGAAATTCTGTTCAAATATAACCGTACGAAGAAAGGGTCGATTGAACCCCGGTATAAAGAAATTAGGGAAGGTACAAAGAATAAACTTAATGTAAAAAATAACGGAAAATAACGCTTTGTAACAATAGCGGAATAATTGCATTTTTTTTCTTTTAAACAGCTGAATGAGGACGTATTAAATTTTAAAAGCTTTTTTAAACGGTCGAGGGTTTTTCACTCGATATAAATTATAGTTAATTATTATGATCAGAAAATACTTATTGTAATATAAATAACTAATTATCCGCCTTATCCGCCTCGTGGTGTAGCGGTATAATTGCGTTAGGCTGCCATGCATGAGGTCGCGGGTTCAATTCCCGATCAGGGTCAATATCGGGGCTGAAAAAAAAAAATTCTTTTCAAACTTCTCGTCTCTGTTGAGATGTCAAATTGTAATTAAATATTAGCCCGTAATGGGTGCAATCAAGTTTTTGTGTTCAAGTATTTGGTCACACTCAAAATATTGTTTATAATTGAAATCTTATACGACCTTTAATAAATTAAAAATTCAAAGAACACTTCACAAGCTTTCCGTATTTGCTGATTTTTAATAAGTAAGATTATTCAAACTTATTTTGTATAAATAATAATGAGTGAGTAAGTATAAAATGAGATTATATTCGCTAAAGATAAGCGAGATGATTCTCCAATATTCCAGATTATTCTAGAATATTTCATGGAAACCCATGGAAATGTATCGCTTTTGTGTTTTGCGGCTTCGTGGAATTTCAAACTACGGATATAATTCTTCAAGTATGGTGTAGGCCTATATCACCCGGTTTATGGCGTGGAAATCATAAAATCAGGAGAGATTCGTACGACTTCAGAGCGTCAGATATATATTTACGTTGGATTTCATTTTCATTTACTAAGGCCTAATATTGTTATTTATTTTACTGAAAAAAATATCAAAAATATACACGGCTTTTAATAGAAAAAAATAAAAAAATATAGTTGAATTGAAAACAATTTTATTTTTTAACTAAAGTCCAATAAAGGCATGGCCTGTTCGTGGGTAAAAAAATTAATGTATAATATGGGAAAATTTGTTGCACTCCTGTAAAAAATATGCAACCAACATTACTCAGACTTAAATTATCTATTAGGTAGATATACAATTTTTTATATATTAATGATCCTGCAATTAAAAATTGAAATGCTATATAAAAAAATATTTCTAATGTGAAAATGGATCGTAATCCTATTTTCAAAAGTAAATGGACGAAAAAGAGAATTCGTGTGAAGACATCGCACCATTTCACTGTAGGTACATATTAAAATATACATATTTTGATAATTGGGAGATATGAATACCAAAATATATTAGGCGGAATGGGGAATGTTGTAATACATCAAGTATCCATTTAACCCAGCCAACGATAGGTTATAAACCCTATTGAGACCTAGATATCCATATTCCCTTTCAAACTTATATTAAACTGTTGAAACGTTAATTGTAATTTTTTTTATTTATTGAGCTACCAGGACCATTGAAGTTCTCGCCAGGAATCACACCCGGAACCTCCTCATCGTTAATCCAGCGTCTTAGCCGTTTCCGTTAGAGACTGCCAGAATATAATATTTGTAAATAAATTACTAAAAGCACAATAAAAAAACAGTAGACAACTTAACGTATTTTCTTTACAAATGTATTAGACAGATGCGGTTCCAGAAAATTATTAAACATAAAAACTACTAGTACAACCCTCCCTTATCTGCACCCAATGGTGCATAGGGCACTGCATTGATACACAAGCTCAGCGATTCTTAATAAGTTGTTGCATGAAGGCAAGATGATCAGTCTTACGCTTCAGCGCCAGTCCTAGGTATGAAATATGAAATATTTTTATGTGAACCTTCAAAAAGCATGATTTAATCTGACAGCGAATAGTGTACATCATTATCGTTATTATAAAATACCTCAATACAATAAAAATCGTGTAAAACCAAAAAAAAAAATCAATTTCAGGGGCACAAAGAGTTGATAATCTTTTCGTATCCCTTCTGAAACTTAACCGCTCTTGATTATAATATTTTCAGGTAGAAACGCCGCAGAGGGTCCAATATCACATACATGGCTTACTCCTGAAAGAAAAAAGGACCTTTCCTATAATCAGTTAAGTCCTTTCACCCCCTCTACTAAGGCTTTATATTGATATTCGTGTTAGAGTATTAGGTATTGATTTTTCATGCCAAATTTTGCCGATAGGGTGATTTTCTATGTTCGTGTTATTTCAGAAAGTTTTTAGGGCATGATGAAAAGAAAAATATGGTTCGAGTTCAGTTTGGTGAAAAAAGGATAAAAACTGTTTTTTATTTGAATATTTATCCCACGCGTCTCTGAAGGTTAGAAATATTTTCTTAAAATTATTTTGCATTCATTTCCCTACATTCTGTATAATAATTTTGGAATATTTAAAATCATTACGTAATATAAATTTGTTAGAGATGTCTAATATATATTTATGTACATAAGTATACTTGGTGATGTTTATAATTTATTATGAAAATTTTGGGAAGATAATATTTTCTTAAAATTATATTTGCATTCATTTACGTACATACTGTTTAATAATTTTGGAATATTTAAAATCATTACGTTATATAAATTTGTAAGAGATATCTAATATATATTTATGTACATAAGTATACTTGGTAATGTTATATAATTTATTATGAAAATTTTGGGAAGATAGGTCAAAATTCTCACTAATATAACCTTTTTTACAAGTGTATTTTTAAAAGAGTTTTTTTTTGTTCAGACAATATATTAAAGTTCTAAACTATTATCTTATGTGAACATTACGGATTTTAGATGTCCCGTAGCTCTAACGTAAATTGCCAAAGGCAAAGCATTGATAGATTGGTTGATGAAATGATGATGATGGTGATTATTTATTGTAAAATGTTGTAAACTTAAGTTTTGTAGCCTTATTTTTAGTAGATAAAGAAAAATATTTCCATATCTCCCTGTACACATACATACTCTTTAAGGTTGCTTCCAAGAGGGTGGTATCGTGGCAAATACTTATTTCAGTTTTGACCACAGAATTTCGTAAAGAAAACCGGCAAATCGCCGTGTTCCATATTTGGCACTCATGTGGAAAATTAAGAATTTCCCAAGCCCTCTGTATTTGCCAGAAGAAAAAGAAAAGTATCTGATTTTATGTATTAGATCCGTATTTGTTCTATTTCACATTTCTCTCGGGAGATGAATGGAAACCATTTTGATTTTTGATAACTTGTATTCACCTCTTTCCGTCTTAGGGTAGTTTGATCGTAAGTTTAAAAAAAATTAGAGAATCTTTGCGTACTTTTCTTTAAACCAGATTATGCGGGTGTATTACTTTGGCGCATTATTTATTTATTTTATTGTTTTTCCATCCATAGGGCTTTTACATAGACATTTAAAAATAATTACACATTAGGTAGCTATTCATTACTGCCAGAGATGGCATCCAGACACTGTCTAAAATGCACTAGATTTGTGTTGAAAACATCAATATTGTTAGTTTACTTGTTAGCCAGTGCGTGCATTCTTCGTATCGGCGAGTTAGCACTGTAATTGGTCAATGATTGGCTACAGTAAAATAGTGCATTACTACGGGGTACTCTCGACGAGGCACTCGTATACTTATCAAATTTGTTAGTTGACAACAATCAAACATAGATTTTAATACTTTGAACAGAAAGAGCAAATCATTATTTTCTAATGTTTGTATATTCAAAAAGTTGTTTAAAAAGTTATAATTAAATTATATTGAAAAAGGTGATAATGAAGATGATACTAACTTTAAAAATAAATTCATGTTTTGCAATCAGTTGAACAAGTGTCATTTAGAATATATTTGTATTGTTTACATGTGTCTAAAGGAGTATGGATATTGGATATAATCCTTGGCTCTTCCCAGACGAATTTTTACTGGGAATGCAGATATGCGGACAGAACCTTTCGACAAAACTTCTATGACTAATATTTATTTATTCCCAAAATAAAAATATTAATATTGATATTATATGATATGACGATGTAGATGATGATGATTAAGTTGAAATTAATTAACTAGAAGTGTTTTCTAATGGGCTCCTCAAGGATTATAAATAAACTTGTATTTCAGGGTTTCTGTGAAATAAATCCCTAATCTATATTAAATTTCTACTAAATCAAAAGCGCGGGTGGGTATTTCGCTGAAATATTTAGTCGGGGATCGATTACAGTAATCCTTAAGGTAATAGTTTAAATGTTTTCTAAAAAGTAAAAACATTTAGATTTTTTTGCAAAAAAACTAGAAATAAGGATTTTAAAAGTACATGCATAATTATTTCTTACTTCTGTTAAATATTTACAAGACCAATGTTATTTATTTATTTGTAAAATTCACAGATGTTTTATTTTACAGGGCATTAGGTTCTCTGCGTCCTGGACGTCCACTGTTGACAATCCATCGGCAGTTTGTTTCGGGAGGATGAACGGGAACTGGCGGGCGATCGCTTGGGTTGGAGACAGTTTGTGGAATCCAAATGCTCCACACAGGGAGCGGTTATGGTATTATGATAATGACGATGATGTGTGCATTTGTATTGATCGTCGATCGTTATATTTTGAATATCCTCAGACAAGAAAAAACGCTGTCACAAAATAAAATAATAACGTAAATACTACTACTCTCCCTTATCCGCACCCAATGGTGCATAGGGCACTGCATTGGTACATCAAGTGTAGTTAATCTTGATAATTTGTTACTTGGAGAAAAAGTCTTGATGATCAGTTCTACGCTTCAGCGCCAGTCCAAGGTATCACATACAAATAAATATTTAATATTGATCCCCATCGGGAATCAAAATAAAATAAATACACAAAAACAATAAAATTAATGTTTTATGTTGTGATAAAAAAGTGGGCACATTGAAAAATTAATGTACCATTAAAATATATACCAAAGTATGGAAATCTATTAAATAAAAAGTCAACCTAATAAGTACTTAAATCATTATTTTTGAAGTTTTTTAAAATCAAATTGTACGTAACAATGATATGATCAAGTTATTAAATAATTTACCTTTTTGAGAATTTTTCCTTAGCAGGTGATTATCGATTCGTTTTACATGTACAAAGGTGAGCATGAAAAAATATCTTCTCCAATCAACCCCAGCGTTTTTATTTCCCAGAGGTGCCGTTTTACCCCGCCGCCCCCTACCCAATATTATCCTAATACTCGTACCTATATGGAAATAAAAGAAAAAGGGACGAGGCGGGCATTATGGTATCGGTCTCGTTGTATTATTAAGGAAATGGACATTGCTTAAATAAAACAAGGATGACAATATTAATTAAGCTGTAAAACAAAATTATTTTTTTAAATTTGTGGATTTAAAAAAAAATCGGTATTCTTTTGTTGAACACTAGAGAAAGTCCAAGGTGGATGTCATCGTCAAAGAAGCTAAAGCTCTTCTTCAGCTATTTCGCCATCTGAAGTTAGTATTCTTCATCATACCATATCCGCTTCCTATGTGGAGCATATATATTCCACAAACTGCCTCCAGGCCAGGCGATCGGCCGCCAGCTCCTGTGCATCCTCCCAAGTCAAGTCCACGTCCCGCAGCGCTGAAGCAAACTGCCGACAAATTGTCAACAACGGTAGACCAGGACGCCAACAACCTAATGCCTTGTAAAATAGGCAAGTATGGTTAAGGCTTCCGGGAGGCATACGCAGTATATGGACTAGCCAGCCGAAACGCCTTCGCCGGATGACAGTAGATACCAAGGGTTTTTGTGTCCGTTGCCTAACCACTGTGTTCCTTACAAAGTCAAACCACCGTACATTTATATTCTTCTGAGACACACCTATTCTCAAAACTCTGCTATTTTGGGCCCTAGTTAGGTGCCATGATTCGCAGCCATAGAGGAGAACAGGTGTGATGCAGGCGTTATAGGGGCGGAATTTTGTTTTGACCGAGTAAATATCCAATCTCCAGACAGCTTTCATACTGTTGAATGCGGCGCGCGCTACTCCAAGCCGCACTCCTAGTTCTATCTGAACTCTGCCGTTTTCTGTCATGTACGCTCTTATTCTTAGCAGACATAATATATGTAATTCTTGTAAAAACGTATAAAAATTTTAACACTTTTGTTTTAAGAAATGAATATCAATTTTTCATTGTTTTAATTTCCAATATGTGCAGAACGCTTAGATAAAAAAATCCTTTGTTTTTACACACCATAAATACTTTAACCGCATAAATTTAATATATAAAAAAAAAAAATAAAGTTTACTTTGCTTTAAGTCCCGAATATACAGAGCTGATAATCATCAATTTGTCAAGTAACATAAGATTTAGCCAAACCTTGATCTAGATAAGCCTGACACCAATAAATAAAGCGATTGATTTACAAAGTAAAGTAGGTATTTATAATTTTCACTGCGTAGTTTACATGAAATGAAAAAAATAAAAATATAGTAATTAGTAATTAAAAAAAAATACTAGTTATAAATAAACACTGCACTTGGTGTACCAATGCAATGCCCTATGCACCGTTAGGTGTGGACAAAGGAAAGTAGTAGTAGTTATTTACACAATACATACGTATTGTACATATTTATTTACAAGTTATTTTCTAATTAAAATTTCATGTGTAATACCCTGGACTGGTATTACTTAACTACTTAAAACTACTCTGAATGCAAGATGCTTAAAAATTAACAAAAAATATAAGTTATCAAAAATAGTGAAAATGGATGGAATGAATCGGTAAATTCTCCGAGCAAGAAGTGCGTGTAGTCGAAACCGTTGTTCAAGAGTTTCTTAAAGCGCGTTCGGCCGTGACCGGCCCCGTACCGAATTTTGTTCGGCTCCTGTCGGAAGGCGACGAATGGCGGTATCGCCACGACTGCACATGGCGTGCCAATGAAGTGCCCTATGCACCATTGGGTGCGGATAAGAGAAGATAGTAAAAGTAGAAGTTGTGCAAGCGGGTATACTGCAAGTCAAACCCTTGGATGATTATGGAGTTTTAATTCTCAACATTAGTAGTGAAAAAACTAATTATGTTGTCAGCCCTCAGCACGCATCTCTCTCTGAGTATAAACACAGACCGGTGCATGTTTACAATACTCGTTTTACGAGTGCTGAAGGATTAGTTCTCCCTAAATATAATAACAAGTATGGTAAGAGAACACTTCAGTACAGTAGGTATACCAAAAATCTGTAACATGCTACCAAGAAGTATTAAAAAAATAATAAATTTTTCAAGCTTAAAAGAGAGACGCGTGCTGAGAACTTGGTTGCTAGAGCGCTAATGATTATATTGAGTTTTAGAATTGTATTTTTATTTATATGTATTTTTTTGTGCGCTAGGGTATTTATTGTGTACTTTTATTTTTAGTTGAATTTGTATTTATGCACCTACTGACGAGTTGCAGTAGGCAACTCAGTAGGACATATATTGTTTTTTTTTATGTATATATTGAAATTAAAAAAAAAAATTTTTAAAAAAAAAAGCCCTGTACAGGTGTTTATTGCCATTTTTTCTGCCAGAGGCGTCTACTAGCACAAAACTGAAAAAATGTTTGCCTTGCTTTGTTTTCATGTGACTTTCCGGTTTATGTACTTATTTTACAAAATTCAAAGCTATTTTCAATATACACACCTACAAGAGGTTTCGTTTGTTGTGAAAATATTTACGTCCTCAATATTTCCGATTTTCTAAGATTTTTACGAGAAAAATCAGGTTGACCTAAAAATTTACACCAAAAGAGAAGCGACCTATAAAAGAAATACATACTTCAGAGCTTCTTAAAAATAATTTCAGAAAAATATCTTTGAGGGGAATCAACATTTTTACTCTCAAATTTTCGCAAAACTAAATTTTATTTTATTTACAAATATGTTTATTTGTACAAACGATTATTTGTTCTGAGACAATATTTGCAGCTTAGAAAATGGCTGTACATTTTATGGTTAAGGGTTAGAATCTACATAAAACCGAAAATGTACCAATTTATTTTTCGACTTATACACTCCTGATATGTAATATTAATCATGACGAGTGAAGCAATGGACGCAGCAACTACTGATTTTAACTGTCAAAAGACAAAGTCGATTCGTCAAATACATTCTCTTAAACACACCATATAATGGTGCAATTACTGAATTAACATAAAAAATAATTTTAGTAGGAATTTTGATCGTTTATTTCACGAAAGCAAGATAGGTAATCAATTTAATTCTACATTGTTAGTTCAAGGTATCACATATATTAAATATTTTTGTCTAATACAAAGTAAGTCTAAGCGCTTACCACTACGCTACGAAGCAATTCTGCTAGCTGGAGCATATATTATAAATGTCTTTCGAATACCTAGATACAGGCTGCTTTTTTTAAGGCGTAAAGATATCGGCATCCTGGACGTCCACTGCCAACAATTCGTCAGTAAGTAAAGTTTTTACAACAAAGCAATGTACATAATAGCCTTACTTTGAACAATAAACAGCTAAAACAGTTCTTTTATGAATTAAATTTATCCATAAAAAAAGTTTTCGGAAACCCTGCATAAGAAAATGAAAATTAACAGTGTTATGAAAACTGAAAGGCATTTTAAAGTTTAAATCATTTTTGAAGACATCTGAAATGAATAATAAAAATTTCAATTACTGAAGTTAGGCTGTTACAATAAAGCTTAGAGCTTTAATGTCTAGGAGAAAGCTTTCTACAGTAGTTGTCAGCCTAATATCAAATTAATATGAAGCACATAAAAAATCATAATTAATACAATTAAAATATCTTAACACCATTTTATCCAATATTATTGATATCCCAGCAGAGACAGAAAAACTCTGGAAACAAATGTGGATTATCAAGGCGTTTACAGGCGTATGACCTGTCATTGGCTGGGTTAAGTGGCCACTTGATGTATTGCAACATTCCCCATTTCACCTATTATTTGATATCCATATCTGCCAATTTACAATAAAATGACGCGACGTTATGGGTGAAATCCAGTTTTTGTCTACAAGTATTTGGACACACTCAAAATGTTGTTTATAAAAATTAGCTGGTAAAAGTTATAAGCATAACAAATTGAAGATTCATCTTCAGGCGTTTCCTAGTAGGTGATATAATTCGGTAAGAATCTCACTTGCAATCATAAAGGTTTCTGCTAAAATGCTTAGCAATTTTCTCAATGGATGACAGAGAGTGTTCACATGTGAAGCGTCGCGCCATTTTATCGTTAATTGGCAGATATGGATATCAAATACTAGGTAAAAATGGGGAATGTTGTAATACATCAAGTGGCCACTTAACCCAGCCAATGACAGGTCATAAGCCCTGTAAACGCCTAGATGTCCATATTCCCTTCCAAACTTCTCGTCTCTGTTGAGATGTCAAAGTGTAATTATTAGCCCGTAATGGGTGAAATCCAGTTTTCGTCTACAAGTATTTGGACACACTCAAAATGTTGTTTATATTTGGTGCAGTTTATTCTTGGGCGAAGCATGATGCTTAGCACTGAGTTGAAGAAAAATGATTTAACTCTCTCCAAAATCCGCTCTAAAAGGTGCATAGGGCACTGCATTGGTCCACCAAGAGCAGTGAATCTTGACAATTTGTTACACGAAGGCAAGATGATTCAGCGCCAGTCCAAGGTATCACATATTATGAACAAATTTAAGTGAAAATCACATAAATATTTCCCCCATCGGGAATCGAACCCGCGACCTCATGCATGGCAGCCTTACGCGCTACCGCTACATCACGAGGTGGACATTATTTTATTATATTTTTATTTAATTTACAGACTCCTAATGAGTCACCTCAATTTAGATTGTTTTCTCAAATCTAGCTGTTCTGCAATATCGGGTAAATTAAAAATAAAAATTCTCTTAAAATCTAATAAATTGAAAAAAGCTCATTTTTTAAATTTATTTTTAATGAGTTTATCAGAAATATTGTGATTAAATTTAATGTCAACAACGTTTTAATAAATTTGTATTTAACTTTATTAATAACTTAACTAATTAACTTTCTGAAGGCTTTTGTATGCGCTCTTTGAAAACAAAGTGTCAGTCAGTTATATTTGGTTTCAGTAAAACTTTACTGTGTAACCTCTCGACCTTACAACCCCTGGTCACTGAGCTTAATAATAAATACGAAGGTAAAAGTGTATACATACTGTTCCAATATTGACAAGTTATTTCAATGTCAGACGTCTATCAACAGTATGGCAATAAAAACTTAATCCCGTTAAAAAAAGATTTTATCGGTCGTGATCCGAACTCGACTTGTAAAATTAAGGTTTGTATTTCTTTATTCTTCACTGAGTTTTGTTGCATCCCTTTTGTGAGATATGTGTGTGAAAGAGACTGTGTGTGAGGGCGACAGAAGATGTACGAACGTGTGTGTGTATGTAGTATGTCTGCTGTGTGCCGTCATTCCGAGTTAGAGCTCTGAGGAGCATAGTCAGTCAAACAGATAATACCATAAAACCCGTCATAATTGTCACAGTCGTGTTTTACTATAAGCCCCATACCAATACATCACACCTTTAGACAAAAATGCTCCTAAATTTTTTACGATGATATATATATGTAGTATTCATATGCAGCACGCACAAGAAACTCGCAATCCGTCTAGGAATTGCAAGAACAACCTTAACACGATGCGTGCTGTCTGGAATTCCAGTTTATACTCGGTCAAAACAAAATTCCGACTCTTTAACTCCTGCATTGTGCCAGTGCTCCTTCATGGATGCGAATCCTGGCACCTCACAAAAGCTCAGAATGCTCGCTTGTTGAGTTTTGAGATTAAGTGTCTGAGGAGGATTCTAGGCATTAGGTGGTTTGACTACATAACCAACGATGAAGTTCGGGAACGGACGCAGCAACCTGCAATAACTGGAGTTGTGAAGATGCGGCGGTGGACCTGGCTTGGGCATGTACTTCTGATGCCTCGAGAGATTTTGAACCCAAGCTACCTCTTCTTTACGTCGGCAGGATCCCGCCATCCTAGCCTACATCCTACAGATATCCTCGGGCCTAATGGATGGGCCTGGCGTGGGGAAGAGGTGAGAGAGCTGGCTGGTGACAGGGTCTCCTGGAGGGATGATGTCCACATGCTCCACATAGAAGCGAACGTGGCGAAAGAAGAAGTAGAATTTAGGGTTCATAAAATATGTGTGATGATCAATTCGCACCATAAGTTCTAAACTGCACTAACTCAAAAAACTAGACTCTTGGAAAATTACAGTAATCTTATTTATTTCAGCACTATTCCATTGATATGTCATTTAAAAAAATTAATATCTCGACATAGGAAAGAGGTAGAAACATGTTTCTTGGACAGAAATATGTGAGTCAATTTAAACTATAACTTGGTATTCTCAGTTTTTGACAAATTACGACTGAGTGCAGTATAGCATTCATGTGGGCAATACAAAAATATGCTGCGCACTTTTGTAATAAGTAGTGCAATTAATAAAATATATTTTGTTGTTTATTTGTAATATAATATTGATTTTCACTATTTATAAAGTCGTTGAGGGTTTTTTCAGAGATCCATAAAAAATATACTTGTTTGTCAAAACAATCTTTATTTGTTGTAATGTTATTCCCTTTGAGCTAAAAGCGTTAAATAATTTTTGACTTATAGCATTCGTAAACTGGGACATAATACATTTCTAATCAATTAGTACCAAACGACTGGTCTGTAGTGGTGTTTCAATTCAACCAACTGTACTGTTTGCTAATGTGAACATTAAATTATAAATCCCAGTAACAATAATTCCACAGGTTTAGTGTAGTATGTAGCGTTCAATTTATTAGAATCTGCACCATATCGTAGGCGCCCAGAGTATTAAACCATTGGTCAACGTCAATTGTATATATATTGTATATTGTGCAATATGTATTTATGGTATATTGTGGGTACATCGCGTTATTGTGTATAAGCCGATAACGTAAGGCAACTATAATTGAATACATTGAAATAGTAGTCGACCAATTTACGAGATTGTGGGTTATATAAATCTGTTAGGTACTTTGAACAAAATATTAATCGGAGTAACTATTTGAATGATGCATATTGCAAGAACATCTTACATTAAACGATAGCACAATTTTATTTCTGGTTATAATAGTATGCATAATGATTGGATATGATATTTTGATTAGATTTTTGATATGATATTTTGATTTTTGGTTAGACATGACGTTCGTTATTATATAAAAACTGTTGGATCCCAATAAAATTATAGGCTTTTATTTTTAATAAATATTTGACGTTTTTTTGTAAAAAAAAAAATATTTTCCAAATTAAGGAAAAAAATATAAGAAGTAAGAATGTAAAGTTTTTCATCAATAGTTTTATTTTGTTAAATATGATATTAAAAACTTTTAAAAATTTCCAAACGAAAGTTTATTTTTTCTCGCATCTTTAATTAAATAAAAATAAGCTTAGTGCAAATAATATTCTCGAATAGGTAGTCTTTATTGTTTCTCTTAAAAAAAAAGTTACGGAGCGAGTTCTATTTTATTTCGTTATAATGTTATTATAAACGAGAGGAGGCTGTTAAAAAATATATCTAAAGATAATTAACGGCTTTTAGTAAGTTCGTCAAACTTTTAAGGTAGGTATTTTTATATAAGACTCCAAATAAAAATTTGCCTCATCTCATCTGCATAAGCAATTTTCCTGACAAAGCTTTTACTCCGAAGCCGATTTTTCAAACCTAATATTTCTTGCAATTACAAAAACATGGTTTGTTCATTAATTCATTATTATCTCTCCTTAGTTTTTCCATTTTCTCGCCCTAACTGCGAAAGGCTCACTTGAATTTTCTCCGGATGAGTTTCTTTCTAGGTGGAAACAATTTTCGAGGCATTAAAATACTATTATTCTGGAGGGTGTTTTTTGCAGAGGTATGAAAATAGTATTTCTTTGGGGAACAGTGTTAGGGTTGCCAAAAATTCAATGACAATTCGGGACACTATGCATTTTAATATGGGGAAAGAAAAAAGTAAATGCAAATGATTATATGATGATCTTCATAAATAATCACATGTTATGAAATTAAAATGATTATATAGAGTAGAATCAGAAACAGCAACCATTACTACCAAGTTTCTGTCATGAAGCGAAGTTAATTTGGCCGTGTGATATACTACATACATACGTCTCTCGGGAGTAGTAACAATGCTTGCCTATTTGATGACAGCAAGGCTCAAGACTTTTTGCATTTCTGGACGTCCATAGTTGGTTATTTGTCAGCAGCTTACGTCAGAACCAAAGAAGATGGACCAAATTTGGAAAAAATATTAATGCATGAAAGGCGCATAGAATGCAGGGAAGGCATGTGGTTTGTGTGTACATGAATTAAAATAAAATTGCTATCTATAAGGGTACTTTTTTTATGAAAAGCGATCAATTGCTTTCATATTCGCTTTCTATGTGGATTGCCTTCAAGACAATCCCGTGCATCCTTCAAGTAAAATCTACTTCCCTAGGTTATGACTGCCGACAGATTCTTTACTAAGTTTTTAATATAAAAAACACTGTTTTTGTGTTACGTACAACATTTTAAAATTCCAGAATAAGCATAATTGTTTTTTATTGAGATAATATTTCAAACAAATAATCAATGAATTATATATATTTTAAAAGTTACATAAAAGATTAAAAAAATTGTCTTCCGACTAAAACACTGATAACCACAAAAAACAGCTAAATACAAAACTAACCATTACGCTGTTTTTCCCGGAGGAGTTGGTTAAGAAAAATGCTATACTGGTCATTCAGTACTACCTTTGATCTTATATTTATAGATCTTCTCAAGCACGAGTATTGATTCTTTTGAGGCGAATAAAAATAAAATAAATAAGCCAAATATCTTAGATTAAAAATATTATATTGGCATACTTCGGACAATAATTTTATTTCAGGACAGTTTCGACTACGTTAAGATGGTAGACACACCCTATTTCGTAGCTGTGAAACACCCCTTAAGGCTTGAGAGATGCTGTTTCATATATCCCGATTGATGTCACGATGTTTTTCAATACATTTTCTGAAGTTTGCACCGGTGTTTATGCAGTAGGGGGTAAAACAATTCGCTTGGGGTTGCCGTTAGACAAATTCGATTAAAAAGGAAATCGAGTGCCTGCGTGAGTTTTTACTTTAAAAAAATCATATTACGTGTACTACTACTTTCTCTTATCCGCAACCAATGGTGAATAAGTGACTGCATCTGTACAACTGATCATTTTATTTCATGAAAGTAAGACAATCAGTCGTACGCTTTACTACCTGTCCATTGTATCACAAAGTAAATGTTAACATGAAAATCACATGGAAATTAATATTTTATGTAGACTCCCTACGGGAATCGAACCGGCGACCGACGATATATATTACGTTGACGCTATATTTTAGTCAAAACATGTATGTAAAGTTATGCAATTACGGGTACCTACTCAATATGCTTATAATATTTTTTGTGAAGTGGCGTTAGACATTTTGAATTTTCGCTTCAAATTATTCTGTAGTTTTACAATATCCATGTTTATACAAGAGCTTGTCTTTTTTATTGGTGAGGTTGAGTTTGAGTGTTAAAATTGTAGCTATAATAATTATTGTCGTAAGTTTTGGTAAAAGATGTTGATTAAAATACGAAATAAATGGGAAAAAAATATTTAATAGAATCGTATATTTTTTTATTAAATCAAAATGCCTTCCATCATAAGGAAAAATCAAAGGCGCGCAAAATATTAACTTTAATCAACTATTGTATGCAAGTCATAAGACTGTTTATGTTATCGATTTAGTAAGATAAAGTATTGATTAACCTATCACATATTAAAAGGAAGTTTTTAAACACAAAATAATATACCATACTTACTAATCATCCCGTTATTTCACCTAAGGGGTTGGCAGAGAGGATAGAACGCCACACCACTCTTTTCTGGCATTATTTTCTACATTATTGCATACATGCAGTGCCCTGTATTTTTAATATGCTACGTAAGAATATCTTTTTTTTGGATTTTGTAATTTTTTTTGTTTTTTATTGTTTTTTCTTTTTTGTTTACTTTTGTTTTATTTTTATTTTTCTATGCTGTTGAACCTTATGACAAAACTTGTGTTAGTTTTATAAGGACAACACTGTTTAAATTATTTCTTACAATAAAAAATAAAAATAAAAAATACGCGCATAAAAAAAAAATAATATAAACATATTTAATCATCGTTTCAGAATGAAAATTTGTTCAAATAGTGGTGAGGGGCGTTTGTCTACCCCTTTGATAAAAAGATCTGATGTTTTTTTTTAACTGCAATTTTCTAGTAATTTAGACATTAATGAAGTCTGGAATATTATTGAACTATTTGTATTAATTAAATATTTATAATTCTACGAAAAAGATGCAAGCAGCATAGTTAATACAGTAAATATCACGTATTCAAACGTGAACAAAAAATAAACACTGTGGGTCGAATAACAAAAACAGGCATAAAAAATACAAAGGCGTACAAAAAATAAAACAACAGGATGTCTTTTATTTTTATACCCTGAAACTAACTAGGAACGTTACAACAAAACTGCATTATCACACACGAAAGCCAAAATCAAACCCACCTAGGGGTGGCTGAACCACCCTCTGTTAGGTTTAGGAGGGGTGAAGTTCCAAGTTTCAACAGACCGAACTCCGGTTAGGGGGGGTGAAATCTTTAGGGTGGAATGTCGTGGCCTTAGTTACAGGATCGGGCAAATTGAATGATATGAAAAGTTGGAAGACAGATGCCTTTATTAGGACATTGAACTGAAGATCGATGACAGAAAGGTAAACACAAATTACTAAGACTGTTTTATTGGTTGTTTATTTAATGTGCGTAAATCTACCCCTTGAAAATCGAAAGATGACTAAAACTTCATTATTTAAAAAAAAAAGTATTTTATTCTTTAAATATAATTATCCTCACTAAAATAACTAAGGGTTGGTTTGAAGATATTCGCTTGCTATGTAATTGTACATCTTTCTCTTTACTTATCGTCTCCTGCGTTTAAATATTCAGATTTTCCAACACATACACCACACTCCACACATATACAACAACACACATACACATGACATAACATAACCACTGTTTACTTCGCGTCTTCGTAAATTTGTCTTGTACGTTGTGTTGTCCACGTAATTGGTGTTATGTTGTATATGTTACCTCAAATTGAAAATTCTTAGTTCATTGTACCAAATATAGCACTGTGTGAAACATTAAAATATAAATAGATAAATAAAGTTTTTAATTGATTTATTGATTATTGAAATATATTTAGAATGTCATTATCACGAAATATTTTACCTTCGAATTGGTACCTTCCTAAATAATTAAATCATTGTTATATTCAATTAAAAATGTTGCTTTTGACTTCAAGGGTCAAATGTTACTCTTTGTAAATGATTCCTCAGTTTTTGAGTAAGTTGAATTTGTCCCGGATGTAATGTTACAAAAAAAAACAATGAATTAAAAGTGTTTAACTGATTAGTAAAAGGCTTAATCCGTTTAACTGTAAGCTTTTCAAATACTAATTGGATTAATACCTGAGAGGTATTATACACATACAGTGTCATCGATCTGATTTCTTCATATAAAATTGAGTCAATTTTCTTTTTAAATTATATTAATTACAAACGTTTTAGAAAAAAATAAGAAAAAAGAAGAAAAATCGACAATGAAATGTAATGTAAAACTATATTAATGGTAGGTGAATTTGATTTATTTCAATTAATTAATATAATTAAACGTTTTCTTTTATTGTTTTTTCTTTATATATACATTTTAGTCGGTGTTCAAATATTTGAACACCAAGCGAAGGGTTGGTGCAAATAAGAGCATGGAAATAGAGAAAAATTACACTTAATAAAATAGGCAAGCATTGTTGAGGCTCTCGGAAGGCATACGCGGAATATGGCCCAGCTAGCTGGAATTCTTCCGCCTACATTATGACAGTAGATACCAAGGTATGCTGCGTCCGTTGCCTCATATCTGTGTACAAAGTTCAAACCACTACACACCTAATATTCTTCCGAAACACCTTTTTCTCAAAACTCAGATGTGTGCTATTTTGGGCCATGGTTAGATGCCATGATTCGAATAATTATTCCCCAATAATTAACTATTATTGTAAATTTATAAATTATGTACGCTATTTGTAAAATTAAAAAAAAAAAGAATTAATAAATATTGTACACATCTATCCCCAGAGATCAGATGTGATATGTCAGAGCTACGGGAAGTGGACTTGACTTAGGAGGATACGCGGGAACTGGTGGCCGATTGCTTGGCTTGGAGGCAATTTGTGGAATCCATATGCTCCAGAAAACAAAAAAAAAACATTTTATTTGGCATCATCTTTGATACAGTGCATACATATAAAACAAAAAAAAGAAGAAAAACAAGATCAGAATCAAAATAAAATAGAATAAATAATAAAAATGGAAAAGGTGCGGATATGGTTTAAAGAAGAAAAATCGATACACATACATAAAATAAACCAAAATATTTTATAATATAAACTTTCATAATACCTACAATCCTAGCTTGAGGAATCTCTAACAGAAACTGAAACATTTTTACAACAAAAAAAAATTCTTTGAAATTCAAGGAAGATAAACGTCTGTGTAGGGTTCTTTAAGACTTTTTATTTTCAGTCACTAATAGTGGGATAACAAGCAATTACGAGTCTAGAAACTCCACAAAGGAATGTTGTTCTCACTTTATTCAAACTTTAAAAAAAAGGTTTTTGTATTGTAACATATAAAAACGGTGTATTATGCTTTTATACAATCTATTCTGCAGTATGGAATTATAGGCTGGGGAGGAGCTTATAGGACAATTTTAAAATCACTCTCCATTATTCAAAAAAAGATTGCAAAAATAATTCTTAAAAAGCCCAGAACCTACCCTTCAAAATAATATTTGAAGAATTTAATGTACCAACAATTGATAAAATTTTTAAAAAAGCCTCTATCTTACAAACTTTTAAAGAAAAAACAACTGAAGTGCAAAAATTCACGTGACTCTAGATTTCCTAATAATTTTAATATTACACAGATGTAAAACAACAGCAGCGTTAAATCATTATACGTACGTGGGTAAAAAAAACTTTAATAAACTTTCGGAAAACTTAAAATCCATAAAAAATTATCAAATCTTTAAAACTAAATTAAAAAAACATATAAGACCTACCCCAGCCTAAACTCCATACAGAGGAATTTTTTTTCATTTTCTTCATTTAATTTATTTTATTTTAAAAATTTATGATGAAACTACTTATGTAAAAAAATTAAAAATTGTAAAACGAACTCCCTCTCTAAACACAAGTATCCACTTTATTAGAGAGGTAGAAACGTTATGTCTGAATTTTTGTATATTACCAACAATATGTTTATGTATATTATGTTTTGTAACAGATTTTAATTTCAATAAAAAAAATATATATATATAAAAAAAGGTTACAGTTGAGTCCTAACCATTGATTTTTTATTCGATCACAATAATCATTGTAGAAAAAAGAGATTTGTATTACTTTTATTACAATAACAGGGTGGCGTTGGTGATAATATCAAGACTTCAAACTTATCTCGTATAATGGAAAACACAAGTCAGAAATTAGAACACAATTATTAAGATTGGCAAAATCAGCTTGCTAAGATATAGAGAAATTGTTTCATATTGCCATAATTCAAAATCCACCCAGTTGTTTTTTATTTTGCTTATCATAATATTATTGTGTTTGTTATAATTGTACTCTTTCGTGTATGTATAAACTTGTAAAATGCTTTCCTCGGCACGGGTTATCCATTAAAGAATGCATTCAAAATAACAATGTATTAAAAAATGTTATGTAGGTACTCAAATAAGTTTTGAAAATTTGATCCGCTTAAAAATAATTATTGGACAGTAACGACTAAAAAATTCAAACAAATGATAATTAGCACCTGCATAAATTTTATAATGTAAATTTTAATAAAAAACATGTCTTTTTAATTTTAATTGTTTTTTTTCAGTGCCTAATGCAGGTAAAGCATACTGTTGAAATACTAAATAAAGGGATGTTATCACATCAATTGTAATTTTCAGATTCGTTTTCCTACATTGTTCAGGGTGTCATATAAGATTACGTGGGCTTATTACGCCGTGCTGCATAATTTACCCGGTATTTGCTTAATCTTATTCCTTATTAGATTAAAAGTCATGACTCTCAGCTGTATTTACATCACACACAGTGTTATAAGGTTGTCTTGTTATTAAAGGTTAAAGGGGGTTAATAAACCGTATTAGCATACAAAATAAAACCTTAATACGCGCTTTATATCATTAATTTAATGCATGCATTTTTTAAATATCTGTAAATTGTTAAAACATTAATTCAAGTTATCACAGGACTAAATTGATGGTTAATTTCTGTACGATCATATTTAAATATATATTTATTTAAGTCGTCGTAATTAAATGCTTTAAATGTAAAATAATATGAATATATTATTTATAATGGCAGTCATTGATTTAAAAAAAATTGTACAATCATTATGGAGGTTATAGTATTGAAAGCTTCACCCTTTCCCTAGACTTTTTTAAGCGGTTTGGAGATAGAGGAGTCCCTTTTTACCAGTGGAAGGTTAGTGGAAACGTCGGTGATGTTGTATTCGTTTATTCAATTAACAAGGATAAGTATTGCGTGTCGGATGTTGAGTGCGTGGCAGTTCCGTAGAGATGAAGCGAAGTCGGCGGCAACAATGTTGGTAGCGGAGCAACGAGGAGAGCAGACGATGCGGGTATGGCTTCCGATGCTGGTACCAAGGGTGTAAATCCAGGGCGTGGTCCGAGGCTTCCATGACGGCGTCGTCTACGTCAGGCAAGATACTACATCCTGACTGCTGACGTGGACTGACGTTCTCCGACTGAAGATAGTAACTGCGTAAATGGTATAAGATGGTTGTGTTGCACTGCTGTTCTGACCCTCGGTACGGGTATTTATAGGATAGTAGTCCTTTGTTATTAGAGTTGTATGGTGGGGATAAACATTCGTGTGCAAAGCTATACTGCCCGTGTGAATTGAAGCGTCAGCTGATGATTTTATAGGAACTACCTATTCGTGTAGTAATATCTGACGCAGCTGAATTATATTTGCACTTTGGACGAATGGTTCCCAACACTCTAACGATTTTTTTAACACGCTAAACTGCGATTTTAAGATTGTCAGTGTGATAAAAATTCTGATGATTTTACGTGATTTACGCAAACAGAATGCTTTCACAGCCCCTACCAATGTCAGATTAAAATTTGAAGTTTTTCGAGTTGAATAGAAATAAGTCAAACTAACAAACTAACCATCACTCCATTTCCCCGAAGGGGTAGTCAGAGAGGATAGAACGCCACACCACTCTGGCACACTTCTCTCGCTTCCTCCACATTCATACATCCTCTCATGCACGCACGTCGATTATTCCGACTTCTTACATGCCCACTTTCAAGCACTTGTTTTACTTGATCATGCCACGTCTTTCTCGGCCCTCCTCGATTTCTACATCCAGACATAGTCGCATCATAAATTTTTTAAGCCGTTCTTTCATTATACATTCGCTCTACATGACCGAACCATCGTAAAAGACCATTCTTAATTTTGTCGATAATGCTTATATCAGCCTTGCACTCTGCTCTAATTTCGACATTTGTACACCTATCATACATAGTCTTACCACACATTCACCTAAAAGATCGCATTTCAACTGCATTCAATCTACTTTCTAGAAATAGGTCATTGACATAATAATGGTACTTGGCCATCTAGAATGATGAGGCGTGTTAATGATCAAGAATTGGATACTTTTGTCACAAAGTTGTCTCGTCTAAAACCAGTTGAATAAACTGTCTTGTTATGGTAGGTATGCATTTGAAAAAAAAACTTATGGTTTCTATCTACTTGGCCAGCGTTGGCAAAAAATTCTCTTGGCATTCTGTGTCTCTCAAAATTAATAATTCATCTGATTTACTTTTTAGAAATCTAATATGTCCGTAGTCAGCTTAGCACCAAAATCATAGGTGACCTCCACTAACAGCCCTATGACAGTTTACCTTTAAACTATGGGAAGCGATACTAACGGAGCAAGACAAGCAGAAGTGCAGCATACCGTATAGATTAATAAGATATGAATAATTATAAGTCATCATCATCATCATCATCGTTCCATATACGCTCCCTTTGTGGAGTAGGGACTATGGAATATGGAGTAGAATATGGAATCCACAAACTGCCTCCAGGCCAAGCGATCGGCCGCCAGCTCTCGTGCATCCTCCCAAGTCAAGTCCACGTCCCGCAGCTCTGACGCAAACTGCCGACGAATTGTCAACAGTGGACGACCAGGACGCCGAGAACCTGATGCCTTGTAAAATAGGCAAGCGTGGTTAAGGCTCTCGGGAGGCATACGTAGTATATGGCCTAGCCAGCCGAAACGCCTTCGCCGGATGACAGAGTAGAGTAGTAGGGTTTCTGTGTCCGTTGCCTCTCCACTGTGTTTCTTACAAATTCAAACGACCGTACCCCTAATATTCTTCTAAAACACACCCTTTCTCAAAACTCAGAATTCTGCTATTTTGGGCCCTTGTCAGGTGCCATGATTCGCAACAATAGAGGAGAACAGGTGTGATGCAGGCCTTTTAAAGGCAGCATTTTGTTTTGACCGAGTAAATATTCGATCTCCAGATAGCTTTCATACTGTTGAATGCGGCGCGTGCTACTCCAAGCCGCACTTCCAGTTCTGTCTGAACTCTGCCGTTTTCTGTTATGTAGCTCTTATTCTTAGCAGGCAAAATATATGTAAGGGTTTACCAAGGGTATACCAAGGGTTGCTGTGTCCGTTGCCTCACCTCTGTGTTCCTTACAAAATCAAACCACCGCACACCTAAAATTCATCTAAGACACCTATTCTCAAAACTTAGAAGTCTGATAAATCAACGTGATATAATATTATGCACTCAACAAATTAAATCATTTCTCCATATAAAGTAATCAATTTAATGTAATTAAAAAATTTTATTCTGTTTTGCCCTAACGATTACTAAAAGCCTTGAAAAACTGAAAAATAATGACTGTAACATAATAAATTGCGAAACTAGTCTTGTTTTCCCACAACTCCGGGGTAAGATAATATAGCATTCCACAATTCATCGCCCACATTCTACGGCGCCATCTAGCGAAGGAAGAGAGAGATTTGTCTTTCAGAAACTTTAAATTACACCATAATGCAGAAATTTCATGCGCCAGTATCAAGTTTATACGACGCAACGTAGACATCTTGACACGTACTTTACTTCAGCCAAATAACTTCTTCATTTCCTTCAATTGAGCCGTAACCGCTGATGGCATAACTCGGCTTAGAAAGTTATTTGCGGCCATTAGATCGTAATGGTTTTGTTAATAATAATTTGAGATGTGAAATCGTAAAGTCTATTTTTAACTCTCTTCTACGCACATAAATTTTTACGTGAATTCACAAACAATTGGAAAATACTTTAAAGAGGTATTTCCACCGCTGTAGAGCATTAATAAAAAAAACTTGACAAAAATAAACCTTCTTATGCCTATTCTTAGTTAAAAGGGTCTTTTAATGTTTTGAGTCTGCACCTGAGGTCAGCTATTGAAACTCGTTTTTTTTAAAGTGAAATTCCGGATAAATAAAAGCTACAAAGCTTAATAAAATTATCACAAAAACTTCAAACTATTTTCGCGAGAAATACGCAGACTGATCATTAGAAAAACGTACATGTTTTATGAAGAAAAATACAAAACCTTCATTTTCGCAATTTTTATTAGAATTTTTACATATAATTTAATTTATAAATTCAGTAATTAAAAAGCACATAAAATTTTTAAAAATCAGCACGCCAATAATTATTTTGTTAAAAAAACAAAGACTTCATTTTGCGGCAATATTTTGTTTGCTCCGCTAACTTGGTCCCACAAAAATTATTTATTTATTGAAGTTCAATTTTTATTATTGTTATTTCTTTATTGTGACGTCATATTGTAATTTCTTTCTTTTTTCTTTCCGCGTTCATATTTATACCGACGCGATGCGACGGTCCCCATCCAGTGGTGCATAGGGCACTGCACCGGTACACCAAATGTAGTGATTTTTTATCATTTTATTACATGAAGGTAAGATGATCAGTCATACGCACCAGTACTAGTCTAAGGTATCACACATGAAATAGTCATGTAATAAAATGATTAAGATACACTGCACTTGGTGTGCCGATGCAGTGCCCTTGCACCATTGGGTTTTGATAAGGGAAGGTAGTAGTATTATTTATTAGTATTATTTTTAGTAAATAAATTTCTGTATTAGTATGCCTACAGTATCGACAAGGCAACCCCTATTGACGGGGTAATTTTCTTCAGGTGATTCTAGCCCTTCCACGCGCGTAATTATGATTAATGAGGTTGATAACGGCTTCGTAATTCGTTGTTACGAAAACACTGATAAAAAGGGGGTTGTTTTTTTTACTAAAACGAACTTAATAGCCCCGATAATTGGGACTTTTACGTTAACTGGGGCGATAATGGTTACTTTTAGTTTTAACAACAGTGATAACGAGGCTCATAGAAAATGTAATTTTGTCGAATAGATAAAATTGTTGATAAAATTTGAGCCATAAAGACCAACTTTACCTAGGCTTGTAGGTACTTACGTAAAAAAAAAGCAAAACAAAAATTGTATTGAGGATTAACATATTATAATTTTAAAGTATACTTTACAAATTTTTCGTAATGGTTTTTTAATAAATTTCTAAATTTAACAATAAACACGATGAGTGTTACAAAATACTTGTAGACGAAAAATGGTTTTTACTCATTGCGGGCTTGCATTCAATAACAAGAAAAATCGCAATGAAATAAATATTTCACAATGTCCCCGCGGGGGATCTAACACGCGACCTTACGCTCAACATCAGCAAAAACTGCCTGACTATAATGATAAAAACAAAAGAAAATATAATAAAATAAAACTTTACTGTTTATTTATTTTGGAACTCAACAGCAATACATTTGAAAAATATAATATTAACCTATGCATTTACATAAGCCAATTTCAGAGGCCTAACAGAATAGGTAATTTAACAAAATAAATGGAAAAAATAAAAACATCAAATATTTAAATAAAAAAACGCAAAAATAGTAACATAAAAAAAACTAAATATATTAAGAGACATGTTTTCTAATTACATTATTAAATAACAAATAAATTAGATGAAAACATAAAAAAAAAATATTACGTCTTTGAAAAACCGAAAAACCCTCAAAAGCTCGTAGATATTGTTATTTTCTAGGAATTCTTATTATTGTAAACTTATATTATTATTGTGCTGCCTCAGGCCAAACTTCCACATTTGCTTTAGAATTAAGATTTTGAAAGTAGTTTTTTCATTTATTCTCAAAATAGAATTTCACGTTGGCATTTGAAATTGTAAAAGAGTAAAAAAAAAACTGAAAAACGTTTAAAACTTAAGAAAACGCTTTTTCGGTTTCAGGTTTACCATAAGATAAGCTAGTCTGAATCTCACATAAATAATTTGTTCAGTGTGAGGAGCAAAGTTAAGTCCAAGTGCGCTAAGGTAACAGCAGATATCCCATACATCGCTCTACATCCGTAAGAGTCCCTGAGATGAAGCCTTATATTCTGCTAAGTACAGGCTTAGCGTGTGAGATGTTAGGGCTATCTTCTAGGAAACTTTTCACTTACGAAACTAGGTTCCAACCACCAACAAAACTACCCACTTTAATAATAATCCAGAGAAGTAGGCCCCCACATCTTTGGACATTCGGCAAAGATTGCTATGGAGAAACTGCTTAATACTACATTTTTAAGACAGTATTTTTTGCACCTTGCATACCTCTATAGCTGCGAATCGTGGTACCATACTGAGCCTTTAACAGCAGGCAAGATTCAAGTTTTAAAAAATAAAGTTCAGATTACCAGCTTATCTATATCTATATATTTGTATCGTAGTTGTGACGCGATAATATACCGATCACCGTCATAATATAGTCGCATTACAAATGAAATACACCGTGCAACAAAACTCGATGCAGGTACAAGTGGAAAGCCAGTGAATCTAAATTATATTTGGAGTCGATTTCTTAGATTTTTTAATTTTTTAATTGACCTATACTTTTCGAGAAAATTTATTAAGAAGTTGATTCTTTTTTCGATAAATTTTTATCAAAATATCATTTATTAAGATAAATTAATACTATTCACGAAGAAAACAAAATAAAAAAACCCTATTTAAATAAGAATTCATGCAATTTTACTTAACATGTGGTATGAATTATGAAAGCTTTATTTAGATTGTTTTTTTTTAACCCCAAAAAAATGTTTTATTCAAGTCATATTACATATTCGACTCTAAATATGATGTGGATTCACCAGTAGGTTGTACTACAAGTTTTTCTTATAAAATAAATTTAAATCTAGTTTTAAGTATTTTATACACACATTTTGAATGAATACAAATACTGTAGACAAATTACTGGATTTTAAACATATGGGCTAGAAATCCAAAAAGATCGCCCAAAAAAAATGCTTTAAGTTTATTTCAATGTATAGGGAAAGAATATTTTATCATCTGTCGAAAACACAGTTAAGTTTTCTGTACAAAAATTAGATATATACAAGTTTCCATTTGTATACATGGTTGTAACGGGCGGATGGGGAAGTTTTGCCTTTATAATGACAATTAGCCATCTAGATAAAAGTGCTTCTCTTTCTGTTGAATATAATCTTAAGTATTTATTGTTAAAAAGTACTACAAAAATTATGAATCCATTTTTCAGTAAGATAGTTTTGCTTATATTAATTATGCATCAAAAGTGCTTTCTGTGAAGTAATTATTACAAAAAATATTTATTACAAGATATTTCTGCTTGGAAAATTTCTGAAATATATGAATATTACTGTTCATAGCGGCTCTATACCTACATATTTGTATTTTGTTGATTCGTCTATTAAGTAATCGTTCGGCAAATTCAGTTGGAAATTTCGGTCAGACTTCGGCTCACACGCGGTTCATTTAATTTACTCTTGCAGACTGTGAAAAGTTCCTGAAAACATGCCCCTAAAATTCCTGAAACTCGTTATTGCTACTAGATATGCAGAGCTTCAATCGTTTTTCAGGAGGCGGAAAAATAAACGAGTATGAAGTTTTAAAAGTATCATGTAAAATATTGGAAATTATTCTGAAAGGTATTCTAGTTTCATTCTTTTCTGAACATAAATAGACTTAGGGCGAAATTTTGCTGCGGTTATCAATTTCTGTCTTTTAACGAAACTTTTCAAAAGTCACTTCCTGCACGAAATAATACTTTGATTTAAAATATTTAAATATCATTTTCTTCTTCTTCTTTATCCTTTTGCCACGTTCGCTCCTATATGGAGCATGTGGACATCACTAGATCCCTTCAGAAGACCCTGTTACCAGCCAGCTCTCTCGCCTCCTCCCACGCCAGCCCGCATCCATCAGCTCCGCCGAATACATCGAAAATGACCCAGTTCATGTGCAATAAGTCATGTCCTGACCCTGACTATGCCCTTTACAACAATGGGCAGAGAATCGAAAAGGTTGACAGCTTCAGATACTTAGGTGTTCAAAGATGGCAGCACGCACAAGGAACTCGTAATCCGTATAGGAATTGCTGGAGCAACCTTCAACACGATGCGTGCTGTCTGGAATTCCAGTTTATACTCGGTCAAAACAAAATGCCGACCCCTTAATTCCTGTATTGTGCCGGTGCTCCTTTATGGATGCGAATCCTGGCACCTCACAAAAGCTCAAAATATCATTTTAAATATGCTAAAATGCTTAATCCACAGTGCAAACGCATCTGGATTTGATTCCAGCAAATTAATCGGGATTTTCAGTGCGTCTTAAGCTGTTTCCTTATGTTTATCGAGCCCTTTGGTCATGAATAATATAACGTTGTATTTTTTTACAAGTTAATCCATCACAACATACCAGTAAATAAAAGGTTGCAGTTACGTCAAAAACTCTAGCTCTAACTCTCTAGCTCTAACTCCTACCAGATTATTTAAGATAAATGTAAACGGTTATGGACAGCCAGACGTACTAACTTTTTCAATACTATACGAAATAAATCATATTGAAGACTAAGCGAGAGAAAAATTCAGCAATTTTTTACTATTTTTGCTGAGAATTTAAACATTATCATAAACATCCTTTTTAAATATCTGTAGTAAAATATTTTGGCGTCGCCACATAGAATACTGACACAGGTTAGATATTTTCAAAAATTAAAAAAAATGCTCATGTCTCAAAAACCATGCCACTGTTATTAAGGTTGTTTTGTTATTTAATAGCTCATGCTTTGTGACTAAGTTTATCACTAGTTTCAGGATTTTCCAAAGTTTTTGGGACATCCTGTATACTATCTGAAATCTATTAAACACACTGCACTAAAAATACCTACCATGCATGCTTATTTTCAAGTTTATTTATTTCTGTAATATTAACGTTATTCATTACACCATATACGCTCCCTGTGTTAAACATGAATTTCACTTACTTCTTCAAGGTAAGTATCGGCCACCTTCCCATACATGCGTCTTCCTAAGTCAGATCCATAGATGTTTGAATCCATTTTCACTGGAGAACTTCAAAATGAGGAAGGTATTTAACATGCTATAAAACAATTTTATTAATAATATTAACTTTAGGTATACTATTTCTGTAGGAATCCGGATGAGGGGTAGGAAAAAAGTGGTTTGAAACAGACTGTACACGAGGTGTGATTAGAAGTGGAAGAAAACATAATACCACTGACCTGCTTGTTGAAGATGTGTTCTTGCGCTTTTTCCTGGTGAATGTATGGCTGGCGGTCTTTGGTTGTTACCCTGGACTGGTACTGAAGCGTATGACTGATCATCCTACCTTAATGTAATAAAAATAATCAAGATACGCTGAACTTGGTGTACCGATGCAGTGCCCCTATGCACTATTGGTGCGGATAAGGGAAAGTAGTAGTAAATGTACTGACCAAAGAAAATTATGTGTAAGGATCAGTGACGGTTTAATAATTACACATTTATTGGTTATCATATTGAAAACCGCTCTTTAAACACACAGGTACGGTGTTCCAATCCAACGTAGGTCCAATCTCCCGGGTTCGCGCGTGCGCAGAAGCCTCCACCCACCCCGACCCACCTCCATTCACTCAGTAGTCGCCGCGACGCCCCCGTCGAGAGCACCGCGACGTCAGACATAACCTAATTTACAAACTGTCCCGTACGATCACGACTCCGGTTGATTGTTTTATCGATATAAAGCAAACACTGGAATAATTTGTACATCTCTACGCAGTGACATAAAACTTAAGTGAATAATAAATATTTGACTAAATAGTTTGTGTAAAAATAAATACTTTAATGGATTATTTAAACAAAAAAAAATTGCGATTATTGCCACTAATTTAAAAAAAAATTAAATAAACATCTGAAAAGTTTCTTAGATAAACAGTTAGTGAAAAGTGAAAAGGATTAAAAGAGAAAATAAATATTTCATGCATAAAAAATGTTAAGTACCTAATCGAGTACTCCGTAATAATTGTTCATTAATTTACGATTAAGTAACTTAAAATCGTTTTATTTATGCTTCATTGTGTTTCATTTGATATAGTTTAAAAATTATATAATGGTGTGTGAATGTTTCAAAAGTGTAACTGATTCGGGAGGAATATGGGATCGGGTTTAAGGTAAATTTGCATTTTATTATTAATTTAAAAGTACAAAAATATTGCTAGTGCCTGTTGAGGCATCTATCTTAATATTTTTTAATGATTAAAGTGAATATTTTTTTTTTTATAACTGATATTGGGTGAAAATGATGTATGCCACCAGTAGCATGAAATAAAGCAGATATAAATATTATGCACAGTTGAGTACGTACATGTACCTATTATCTCTAATTAACTATTATTTTATATAGAAACTGCTTAAAACGTCAAATAAAAACATATCACTTTATACCGATCTTAGAAGCGTGACCCTTACAACAATAATAATTTTGGTCTAAAGTAGATTGTGATGAAAAATCATAAATTAATATATCGAGGTGACAGAACTTAGTATTAGTAGTTGATAATTAATATTTAATCAGCTTTGTTTATAATATAGGAAATATTCAGTGATATACTGTACATTTTTTTACAGAATATACTAACCAGTTTCATAACGTTTTACGTAGGTAACTAACCAACAAAAAATGACATATCCGGGTATGAAATCATGCGATTATTTTCAAGTTTACATAAAAATACTTTTTTATATTTAAAAGACTGCATAAACTGATGGAAAAATTAATAATTTGGTGTTTTTTTTTTTTAATTTGTCGACTGAAGATCATTAAATACGTCTTCATAGTATATCTACCCGTCAAAATGAGGGGTTTAAGTATTATTAAAGTATTTTACTTACAAAAGCGTACTAACTTAATTAGAGCAAAGTGATTGCTACAAATATTGAGTTGTTAGTAAGTAGTATAATTTCTTGCAGACAATTTTAATCTTATTATGTAAAATATCTGAAACATAACAATTCTATCGAATTCAATCTTGAATTGTTAATAAATTTACTTAAGTTAACTGAATATTTAATTATTCATTTCAATTTCAATTAGGCAAATGCCATAATTGCGGCAAAGTGGTAAAGTGAGAGATTTAGAATAATAGGTTGGCGACATCAACGATTCATTAGATTTGCGAAGTCTCTTTACTTAGCTTGATTGCTATTTTTAACATTTGGCTTTAAAGCTGTCTGATAATTATTGAAAGCGAACATTTAAAAATGGTTCTGGAGATTTTTTTATATTTTTTTGAGTTGTTACAACAAAATGTCTACCTTGAAACAGGTTGTGTCTAGTTAGGCAGACATTACGTAGATAAATATAATATTATTATTATTTGAACGGATAATTTATGTAGTGCTGTTTTCGTATAAATATACCTCAAGAGCGCTTTGTATAATTATGTATGTGTAAGATATTGAAGAAGTATAAATATATATCATCAACTAAATAAAATAAATGATTTTTATTTCGTATGGTATCTTGGACTAGCGCAGAAGCGTAAGACTGGTCATCCTGTATTTCTAAAGAAAACGATTGATATATTTAGCGTATTTTGATGAAGGTACCAATTCATCAATATAACGTTGGTGCGAAAAATGAAAATTTAGTCACAGTTCAATATTTACACTGCAGGATACTTATTGAGAATCACGCTACACTTTGATTTGATAATTAATTTACATTCTGTTGAAATTTCGTTTCCAGAGTTGCTCTGTCTCTGTTGGGATACCAATAATATCTGATATTAGCCCAGCATGGGTATAATCTAGTGATTTGTTTACAAGTATTTGTACACATTAAAAATGTTGTAAATTATACTATTTGCCAAAGCTGTCCGATTTATAAAAAGCAAATGAATGTAATATCAAATAAGAAACTCGCAACTTATGTACTTTGAAAGTACGAGTAGGTGTATAATAACCAATTCGAAGTTTGATCTTACGTATTTATGATAGGATAAGAATCTGAAACTTTAGGGATACTTAGAGGGTGCGTAGGACAAACGTCTCTTACATCGTATTTATTCCTTACGTAAGAACATTATCTTCGGTATTTAACATAACAACCCTTTTCATGCGTACGAAAGGAATTAATTTAATTTAAAAAATGCGACCTGTTTAAAAAACAAGATAATAAGATTACAGGTTTTGAAATAGTAATGATATTCTGCATACATAATGGATGCACATGCACATTTAAGATTATCACAAATAAGCTTTTGAAGGTTAGAGGTATAAAAAACTCAATACATATGTAAGAAAAATTAACTCACATTTATCTTCTTCTTCATAAGTTAGACCGAATGGTATGTGTTTGTCTAATTCAACGTTGCCTCTAGAGATGTCGACTCCCAGCTGTCCCTCCATATTTTCAGGTCATCCAGGAAGTCGGCGGCCAGGTGGGCAGAGATGCGTCACAAATTTGGTGATTCTGTTATCATTCATTCTCTCAACGTGTGCATGCCAGTTTTTTCTTCTTTCTCTTCCCCATCTGACAGCATCATAAACGCCATGTTGCTTATATTTGGGAGTTTCTTATCCTGTCCCTTTTTCCAAATTTTTAGATAGGTCTTAGAATTTCCATATCCAAGACTCTCAACCTGGATTTAGTCTTATATGTGTCCGCCCTTGTTTCAATTTCATATCTCATTAGGAGGAAAACACAGGTTTTGTAAGATCTCTTAGACATCCCGAGAAGCTGCGGCTCTAACCTCTTTTTTCATTCTGGAGATCTTGGTAACCGATCAGGTAAACTCCGAGGTACTTAAACTGCCCAACTTGCTCAATTGCTTTATTTTTACGAACAAGTTTTTGATCTTGCTGGGTTCTTTGTAAAGGCAAGACTTTTGGTTTTGTCAATAGAAATCTCCATGTTGTACTGTTGGGATACAATATGGAACTAGTGCCCTTTTTTTCAGGTGATCTTTTGTTTCGGCTATGAGTATGGCGTTGTTGATGTTGATGATTCTGATTGTTTTCCGGCCCATTTAATATCCAAGTCAACTTGCTGTAATGCCCTTGATCAGTTTGTCCATCACAGCATTAAACAGAAACGGGCTTGAGCTATCTCCCTGTCTTAAAATTATGCTTGTGGGTTGAGTATTGGATGCTCTTGTTAAGTCTACAAAGCACACATAAGTTGTATTGTAGTAAATTACTTTTCCTCGATTAATTTGTCTAAACGTAAATATTATGTCCGCAGTGGATCTGTTGTTCTTTGCTGTTGGTTATATACAAGTTAAGTTATCAGTAAGCTTGAAAACATGTTTCGTAGTTACATCTTTCTGAATATTATAATTATAAAGTAGATCCTTTGAGAGTAATAGTTACATAAACGAAGAAGACAGGGTTTATTAGGCATTTACAGGTGGTCTTATGACTTTCATGCCGGTATTCCATGACCCTAGAAAAACAGTCTCCATAAGCCCTACGACATAAAAATTTTAAACTATTAATTCTTTTATAAAGTCCCGCATTTGTTCAAAATATTTAGACCTACTTTAGATAGATAAACATTCTTATTAACTTAACACAACGTAACGACAAAAATTAGAATAATTTCTCTTAACCTGTAGAGTATTGTGTTTGAAACGATCCACGGCATTCGGTAATGTAACCTCGGGTTACCCATACAAAATGTCGATTCATTACTTTTACAATTGTATTTTGAAATAAACGTTTTTACATTCAGTTTGTCTGTCTGTCATAATAACTAATTTTAAATTTTTTTAATGCTGAAAATTAAATTCATAAACGAATAAAAAATTCATAAAGTCCTCTGTTTACTGCAAAACATACGAAGTTTGTAAGAAATTTCTGAAACGGGAAGGTAATTTAAAAAAAAAAATGATTACATACAATTCTCACATGTATAAAATATTTCTGACATAAAAAGGTTTGATTGAAGATTAGCAAAACTGCCAGTGTTATATTTTGATTATTTACGGAGATATGAATTATTTACATCACGAGGGTTAGTAATCAGACTGTACGAAACTGAATTATTTTTCTAAGGAAATAGATAAATCACTAAAAGACGCTTGGCAATCTAATTTATAAGGTCACGCTGTCTTGTTAGATTTTAAAAAAATAATCTACTTCAAAAATACGGCACGAAAATTCATAATCACAGCCTACTTATCTGCCTCAAGTAGTTTTTACAGGCGTATAATAAATTCATCTTGAGTTGTAAGATCCTGACCTTTGACATTTTGAAAGTTTCTGGGAACTGTAATTCATTTTGCACGACATAAATTGCTGACAGAAAATTTGCAAAAGATGTGTCGTTTATCAGTTTTTTTTGGCTTACACGTAAACCAATATTTCATATAAAAGTTATATTTAAAATTTTTTTATGGGTTTAGTATTTCAGTTTCATATTTATTTTTATTGGTCACCAATCCAAACCAGATGTCCTCACAATAGTAGTGGTTCAATGAATAGTAACATTCCTGAAACAACGAATGAAAATTTAATATAAATACACTTATCAGAATTCGTCAGATATGGTTATCAAACGATGAGCGGAATGGGGAATGTTGTTAAACGTTAAGTGGCCACTTAACCCAGCCGATGACAGGTCATAAGCCCTGTAAACGCCTAGATAATCCATACTCGTTTCCAGAGCTTTTCTGTCTCTGTTGAGATGTTATAATAATGAAATAAATACAATTTGACATCTCAACAGATACGAGAAACTTGGAAGGGGATATCTAGGCGTTTACAGGGCTTACGACCTGTCATTGGCTGGGTTAAGTGGCCACTTGATGTATTACAACATTTCCCATTTCACCTAGTATTTGATATCCATATCTGCCAATATACAGTAAAATGGCGCGATGCTTCACATGTGAACTCTCTGTCATCCATTGAGAAAATTGCTAAGCATTTTAGCAGAAACCTTTATGATTGCAAGTGAGATTCTTACTGAATTATATCACCTAAGGAAACGCCTGAAGATGAATCTTCAATTTGTTATGCTTATAACTTTCACCAGCTTATTTCTATAAACAACATTTTGAGTGTGTCCAAATACTTGTAGACAAAAACTGGATTTCACCCATTACGGGCTAATAATTACAATTTGACATCTCAACAGAGACGAGAAACTTGGAAGGGAATATGGATATCTAGGCGTTTACAGAGCTTATGACCTGTCATTGGCTGGGCTAAGTGGCCACTCGATGTATTTGGACACACTCAAAATGTTGTTTATGAAATAAATACAAATCAAACTCAAAGCACAGAGTTTCATTAAAAATATCGTTCTTTTTTTACATCCCCGCAATAAAATGAAAAATACTTTTAAACACATAAAGTGCGTATCTGTATTATAATGGGTTTGTGCATGTATATTATATTACATTAAAAAATTTATGCCATTGAAAATATAAACGTCAAACAATATCCGGGTTCCAAAACCCACCCCAGACCCGAACCCATCCTTTTTGTATTGTCTTTCAAGGGTTTTATGAGTTTACGCGTAGGACTTTTCTTTGTACCAGTTTTTAATACAAGTATACTGTATACTTTATACGTTTACAGCAATTTAGCTTGTGTTTTTATCGTTATCCCAATAAAAATGCTGTCTTTTGAAGTGGATGACTAAAATAAATACACAAATCCTATTATCCTGGATAAGAATCGCGATATTTTATTATTGCACTTAAAAGAAAATTTGTTGACATATTCAATGCGTCCGCCTCGTAGCATAGTGGTAGCGCATTTGGCTGCCGCGCACGAGGTCGCGGGTTCGATTCCCGTAGGGGGTCAACATGAAATATTTATTTACATGTGATTTTCATATTAATATTCATGTGCGATACCTTGGACTGGTTCTGAAGCGCAAGACTGATCATCTTACCTTCATGTAGTAAAACGATCAAGATACACTGCACTTGGTGTACCAACGCAGTGCCCTATGCACCATTGGGTGCGGATAAGGGAAAGTAGTAGTAGTAGTATTCAATGCATATCAGAAGCAAAGTTGTAAAACTGTTATAAAGAATTTACGATACATGGTTTCATATTATTTATATCTGTGATCAATGAAAATGTTTGTTTTTGCATGAAAACATAAAAATTACATTTTTTATACGGCATCTTAATTAAAAACAAACATATTGAGAACTGCGAAAGCGTAATGATTAATTGCCACTCGATTTACATAGCTGAGAAAAATTATGTTAAAACGTGAATTTCACATATAACGAAAAAAATTCTAAACATACGAAATATTGTTTAGGAACTCATTATTTATTTACCTTCTATTAAATTTTTTAAACTTATTTCATATCTTCTAAATTTGTGAAGTACATGGATTTCACAAACTACATTAAAGCTAGGTACTCTATGAATGCTTTAACTCTAGTACATAATAAAAGTCTTCAAGTGACTCATAAGAGAAGAAAAAATGTATTTCGATAGCACGCAGTTAATTTATTTAGATTTCAGATGACTAATACGACCGACAGTTTGAACTCAATTTGTTGATCTTCCATAATCAATGATACTCCGGATTTAATATATTCTATATGCAGACAATTGTACAAAGTGCATGTCTTTTCTCATTGGATACACATGATCTTGGGTTGCAGCCAAACGTTCAGGAGTATGTGCATTGTGCATTTGTTAGGGGCACTGTTCCATAAATATGGAATCAAAGATGCACTTGCGAGAATGCATAGAGTAGAGATAACAACCCCAAAGTAACATGAGGGACGATTTTTGATATCCTGTTTGCATGAGAAAGTCGTAAATTTTATCGTCGTATTTTGAACTGCCTTTGTTCATTATTTAGCATTCAAATGCTTACGAATTAAAATTATTATATTCGTTATAATTATCATACTTGGATATTAATATTAATTAACCACTTTTTATTCGATTCAGCGACCAAGGTTCGTCATTATTGACATCCTCTGGTCTCAGACACCAGTATTTATTTATTTGTACCAGATTATCATGAACATTATTCTATTTTTAAATTTTAAATTAAATGTCAAATATTTTTTTCCTGAGTATAGCATGAATTAAAAAAAATATATTTTACCTCTCAAAAAATGTTCGTGACGATTTAATATTTCACAACGTAGAACTCTTTGAAATCGCATCAAAGAGATTTATTTTTCAGTATTTCGTATTTTATACAGATAATGATGCTTAATCCTTTTCTTAAAACTTCTTAAATTTTAATGAAGGCCCTTAAATATTTTATTACACTTCAGAAAATATTCGCAGCTTTATGAAAAGTTTATTGATTAATAATTGGAAAAAAGCTGATAATATTTTTTTTACACTCGTTAGAAGATTGTTTCATGTTTAAGTCAGCCTTGCTTTCATGTAGTGGTCAAGATTCACTGTATTTAGAGTACAAATGCAGTGTTCTAGTCATCATTAGGTACGGAGAAAGGAAAGTAGTTGTAATATGATAGAATCTATACAATGTATCATTACTCTTATTGATGTGACCTACATATTTTTTGACATAGAAGTATTCTCAACTTTTTTTACCGTATCTATTTCTAAAATTACAAAATCATTATCGTCTTCTTCTACCACCACGTTTGCTCCTATGTGGAGCAGGGTAACATCATTGGATCCCTCTCACTGGCAGCTCTTGTGCCTCCTCGCACGTCAGTCCCGCGTCAGCTCCGCCGAGTACCTACATCCGTACGATGGTTATCGACGGTAAAGAAGAAGCTGCTCGGGTTCAGGCTCTCCGAGGCATCCGGAGTACATATGCCCAAGCCTGCAACTTCACTCCTTCAGTAAACTCCAATAACCTCCAATAACACTCGACACACCTCACTGTTGAGTGTCGCCAAGCGCAACACAAGGTCCGCTCAATATTCCCCATTATTAAGAGCAATTACTTGTTTTTCAAAGTTTGAGGGGGTTCACGACTTGAACCCGTTTAGCGACTCGGCTCTCTGCTATAAGCGGAGGCTGAGTGGCGCCAAATTATCATATAATTATTGTTGTCTCCTGCGCTTAAATGTTTAGATTTCCCAACACGTACACCACACTCCACACACATACCACAACACAACACATACACATGACATAACATAATCACTTTATTATACTATTGTTTGCTCACTTCATGTCTTCAGAAATTTATCTTGTACATTGTGTGGTCCACATAATTGGTGTTATGTTGTATATATTACCTTAAATTGATCTTAGTTCATTGTACCTAACATACCACTGTCTTCACAACATTAAAATAAACATATTAATAAATATATAAATAAATAACAAAAAGCATTACACCAACAATATTATTTTGGGGCATTGATAACTTTGTAGTACTAATGAACTCGTCTTTTTGTATGAATTTCGTAAAGGTCTGACATTTGACATAATCATATAAAGTTATTACACATAAACGGGAAGGTTTTTAAGGGTTGATAAAATTTGATAAAGGGTTTTTTTGCTTTCATGCGTTAACGCTGTAAAGCAAGTCCTTAAAGATAATTAACTCTATGAATTATATAAACGATATTGCAGAAATGTTTATTTATGACAAGGACCTTTGTCTAACACTCCGTTGGTCGCTAGTTTGAAAACACACATATAGTTGCCATGGATCTATTTTATTAAAAAAAAATACAAATACACCATATTGTATTAATCTTACATTCGACCAATCATTTTTTAAATATTTTACAAATAATTTTTAATATTTGAAAAAAATATTTTAATTCGTACTTATCACTCTGCTGTGACATCACAATTTTACTGAATTTCATAATAAATAATGTTGCGTATTTTTTTACAAGAAAGACAGTGGCTTTAGTAATGTTAAAAATAAATAATTGAAAGTGATCACGTAAAAAAGTCAGAATATTTAGCATGCATGCTTATGCAGGAAGCAAGTTCCTAAAGAATATATCATTTACAATATTTTGGAGGAGAAGCTAAGACCTAAAAATTATAGCTTTGCTATTACACGATATGATTCTTTAATGATAATATTTAATTCTGACCCTATGCACGTTAAAGTTTTTGAGCAAAGTATGGTTTTGGGACAAATTGTTATCGTACCTAGAAGTCTCTTTTGAAAAATTAGTCAGTTTTTAAGATCTTAAATAGTGCTTATTTTCAAAATAAACGAAATCGTTGATAAATTCTTACGATAAGATCAATAATTCCTCTTTCTTAATATTTAAGGGCGACAATATTTTTGCGATGACTTTACTCGATTTACGGGATTGCGTCATGGTAGAATAAACGACCTCAGTAACGAAATCCCGTACTAAACTTTATCTAGTGAACGATCCTGTTTTACACCTTTGCTTCGATGGTTTTTTTTTCCTAAAGCAAGCTTCTCCCCCTAAAAAGCAATAAAAATGTCGTTATGATTCTCTCATTAAACTCCATAATCACAGTGGAAAAGCTAGAAATCAACCAAAGAGAATGTTGGAATGTTAGAAACGAGTTTTTGTAACTGTAAGAGGTTTACGTACAACTTTGTATGCTGTCAAACCAAGCATACCGATGTAACGTAAACTATAGTATTTAATTCAAACAGAATTTGAAGTATGTTTTAAATATATTATCGTCAGCGAAAATGTCTAGTACCTAATGGAAAAGTATCAAAACGTCATCTTATTCGCGTTTACGACCTTCTTGCATATTGTCAGGTTCAACATTACGTCATATTTTCGTTGTGATTTGATAAATTGGAAAAAAAGTCTAACAAAATGTTTATGCTCGTATCATTTTCAACTACTTTGAATGACTTTACATCATATTACAGTTGTCAGTCAACCAATTAATCCTACTGTATTCAATTATAAATCAACGTTTGAAAAATAATTCATTTGACTGAAACACGTGTTCAAAACGCGCACGTGGCGTTGGGTTGGCACGTTTATTAATTTTTCAGTATTTCTGAAAACGTTTCAGAATTTTCAGTCTGACAGGATATGACGTCTCACTTAGTGACGTCAGTTTCTTGTGTGAATATTTAACTAACAATTAGTTGGCAATGTTAATTATTTGAATAATGTTATCCACGCTCAAGGTTTGAGGGGAAATGTGAAAAGTGATCTTGTGGCAGAATTTGAAATTAAGGAGAAAGGTTTCGCATTACAATTAATTTTAATAGTTTTAGATTTTATCATAAAAATCGCTGTATTCAATTGTATCACTAAGAAAAAGTTCTTAGGTAAGAGAAAAATTTAATTTGATCATAAAACAATTTTTTAAAATCCTAAGTGATAAAAATTGAATTCACGAAAAACCAACAAAATTCATTTATGCCAAATTTACGCAATTCGTTTTTAGCACAACGATTAATGCATTGTTTAAAAACAAACTGTCCACAAGAGACAAACTGTCTTCAGTTTACGTCAAAACAAAAAAACGTGTTTCTGCCTCGGAAACTAGCGTTCGATTGCTTTCTTTGAGGATATGAAGCGATGATGATAATGATGATAAAAATTTTTGGAGCGGCTATTGCAATGCTACTCTAGCATTCTAGAACAGGCATCACCAATATCTACATTTAAATTTAGGTCGTTACAAGCACCATTTTTAATCAACGAAAATCCATAAAAAAATCGTTAAAGATTTTAAAAAATAAAATAAAAATCACTTTGTTTTTTTATTCACTTTTTATTTGAGTTATTACTTACAAGTTTCGGTACCACCGTACCATCATCAGAGCTAATACAAAACTAACAATAAAATACAATGTTGCATCTAATTAGTGGGGGTGGGGAACTATGGATTGGGGTAGAGAGTTTGAGGGGGGATTCTTGTAGAGGGGAAATACGTTAAAAATGGGACTATTACTTAGATTTATTTGATTATTAATTATGTTCTACTTTTCCTTTACAGATTTCTTGATTTCTAGAATTTGCTTCTAGATGTTTTCCCAATATAAAAATATAATCCATAGTTCCCCACCCCCACTAATTAGATGCAACATTGTATTTTATTGTTAGTTTTGTATTAGCTCTGATGATGGTACGGTGGTACCGAAACTAGTTAGTAATAACTCAATTAAAAGGTGAATAAAAAAACAAAGTGATTTTTATTTTATTTTAAAAAGTTTACAATGATTTACAAAGTTATTGGTGATAATATAAATAATCGTCAAAGAGTTTATCGACTTTGTCATCAACATCATAATCATACTATATCCGCTCCTATATAGAGCATGTGGATTCCACAAACTGCCTCCAAGCCAATTGATTGGCCGCTAGTTTCCGCGCATCCTCCAAGGTCAGGTCTACGTCCCGCAGTTCTGACGCACTGCCGACGGATTGCCAACAGCGGACGTCCAGTACGCCAAGAACCTGATGCCTTGTAAAATAGGCAAGCATGGTTTAGACTCTCGGAGGCATACGTAGTATATGGTCCAGCTAGCCAAAACGCCTACACCGGACGACAGTAGATACCAAGGGTTGCTGCATCCGTTGTCTCAATTCTGTGTTCCTTACAAAGTCAAACCACCGCACACTTCTTCTAAGACACCTGTTCTCAAAACTTAGAAGTCTGCTATTTTGGGCCCTAGTTAGGTGCCATGAATTGCAGCCATAGAAGAGAACAGGACCTTAGACTTCGTATCGACCTTATAGCGATCCATTCCAGCCCAGGAGTGTTTCGAAATCGGGGTAGGTAGTTACATAAATGCAAATTAGATAAATGTTTGCAGAAGCGAAGTTCAGAACTTGTATCATTCATATCTTTACAAGTCTAATAACCGACTTGGGCGTCGTAATATTTCTCAAAGATAATACAAAAGTATTTACCATGGATCTAAAATCCTACTTATTTGGAGATTCGGTCTTGGCGTAGGTAAAAAAATAAGTAATAACAACCAATGCTTTCTATAGCGCCGTTTTCGTACACTATTACTGTACTGAGGAAAGATTTTATCGAAAGCTGGTGAATGATTGACCAATCATACCATTTAATTTTGAGGGTTCCTAATGTTAGTGGCGTGAGAAATGTTTTTGAGAATTTTCAGGAGTGTAAGAAAATGTATCTACATTGCATTGTAAATGAGTTCATAGTGTTTCAGGGTTACGTGGATACTAATACTACTACTTTCCCTTTTTTCACACCCAACTGTGCATGAATCTCGATATTTTTTTACATGGAGGCAAGATGATGTCATAATTGTTGGTAAAAAAGCAAATTATTTCATATCCTTCTTACTACTACTACTACTTTCCTTTATCCGTACCTAATGATACACCAACTGCTGAGAATTTTGATAGTTGATTTGTTACATAAAGGCAAGATGATCAGTCTTAAGCTTCAGCGTCAAAGGTATCAAGTATGAAATAGTTTTATGTGAAAAACCACTTTAATTTAAACATTTCCCACTGACCTTTTTGGAAATCGAACCCACACACATCATATTTACTACATACTTAAGTTTTTTAGTAACGGTTACTATTTAGCTACTGTTGTGAAATTATGATTTAATAAAACGATGTTATGTGTTACTATTAATTGGTTTATTCTATAAAAATATAATTTACCTACACTACCTGGTTTCGGGAGTAACGTTCTCCCATCGACTGGAGAAAAAACACAAAATTACCTCCCCTCAAGACCCCAGTACATCAACTGCCACCACTTAGCAAGCAATTAATTATCAAACTTTTTTTTTTATACCTTCTTAGTATTTTACCATCACCACTGTCCCAAGATGTGTTTTTTCTATTTTTTCTATTCTTCTATGTATCAATATTTATGTTACCCTTGTTCTAGATTCTTAAGTATTGCAATTTAATTTTCTGTATTTTTCTGTATAACATCTGTATTCTAATTTAGTGTCTTTTCACCAGTCGAGAGAACGTTACTCCCGAAACCAGGTAGTGTAGGTAAATTCTATTTTTATAGAATAAACCATTAATAGTAGAACATAAACATCGTTTTATTTAATCATAATTCATTATGAAGTGTTACAAAGTAAATGCCGAATCAATCAACAAAATACTGTTATGAAATATCATTGTACTCCTTCAATTATTTGAAACAAATATGTTCTTAGGGCGTTTCCTCGCGCTTTTAACTTCCTAGGTATTTACGCTTTCTGAACATCTGAGAAACGTTAACAAGCGGAGGAAGGTAAACGTGGGAGAAGTTTAAACAAGGAAAAATAAAAGTAGCATTGTCGGAAGGGTGATGTGGGAAAAAAAATGCAAATTTTCCTGCCTAAAGAAGACTTGTGGGAATATTATTCTACTGGCAACATTTGCTTAGGGTTGACGGTTAATCTAAATAAATTAATTCCTTAATATAATAAGTACTCCGCCGCCTGACAAAAAAAAAAAGGCAAAACGTCAAATAATTATTTTGATAAAATAAAATTTTTAAAAGAAACCTAGATATTTAAAATTAGTCACGAAAAATTATTAAAAAATGGAAACTTTTTTTTTTTTTTTTAAATTATAAAATGAAATCTGATGATATTTGCATATATTTCAATTGTAAATACTATTTTCAATAAAGCCTAAGCGGCTTGTGCTTGAAATAGGAATCGATTTTTTATATTTTTTTTACAATTTATAAAGTACCTACCTTCCATTGATTTTTAACACAAGGAGTCATTATATCGATAGGTGGTAATAAATGTACCTACCAAGTACTTTTTTTTTTTTTATCTAAAGAGAATAATATACTGCAACCACTTCTTTCCCTTATCCACAATTAATGGTGTATTGGAACACAGAGTGCAGTGTATCTTGATCATCTTTATTAAATGAAGATACGATTATCAGTCTTACGCTTCACTACCAGTCCAAGGTATCCTACATTTAATACGAAACCACGCGAATAGAAAAAAAAGCGTACAATAATTTCAATTTAATGCTGGTCGGCCAAATGTGTCGGTCAAATAATCTGTCTGCTAAATTTACGTCGGTCAAATGTACATATTTTGGTCGAATTTCCGGGGAACCGGGATCTATGTATTATACATTGCCGGTGAACAATATATTATAACACATTATTTTAAAATATTTTTTCAAATAAAATGAAATGTGCCCCATAATTATATTGATATGATAATTTATCCACAAATAAATAAATAAAAAAACTTTTGGTTGTCTGTAAATTCGGTTTACGGACGATAATTTTACGTGATAACGTCATAAGAAAACATTGATGAAAAAAAGCATACTTTTATGAATTGAATTGAAATTATTTAACTGATTCATTATTTTGTATAATACAAAGCAAGAGTTAACTAAAAATTACAATTTATTCCATAAATTTTCATTTTTTAGCACTCGTTAATTTCACTTTCACTTTTAGCTTGTGTGCTGCTGCTGTCTCCCTTCTACTTGGACGCATCGGCTGATGGTGTGGGAAGAGAGATAGATGCATCACAAACCGAACGCTTAGGCCGATCGCGCCTCTCTATCGCTTGTTCCGCGCTCTCGCTTGCACACTCAGCTCAGGCGGAACGTGACAATGAGTCATGCTTTTTCGTGTGTGCAGCCGCCGTTCATCGATTTATTAGACGTTATCACGTCAAATAACAAATAATCAGAAAATTTTATTACTTGAAATTGACTTAAATGAACACGTTTACTCGGCATAGTTTAATAGCGTTGATTATATTCAGACAAAATTCCGAAAACACAATGCTTTTATCTCTGTTTTGTTCTGTATCACATCTACTTTCTCAATGGATTCCTTGGTAATTACAGTTCACTGTGTGAAGGAATGTACTAATTGTTCCTAAAATTCCAATTATCACGTTTGCTTCTGCTGAAACCCATTCATGGATTCGTACATTATTTTAATTTGTAGTCTGAATGACAAAACTTTTCTGCAAACACGTGTAATGAGTTTTCCTGATATTTAAACTAAAAGTGAGTTAAAACTTATAATAAATTTTTGCTTACTAACAAATTGTGTATTAAATGAGTATATTACGCTGAATGTGTGGTAAGACTATGTGGATCCGCCACGATGGGAACTCTCTAATAACTTCGTCCGAACGAGGATCGGGAAATGGAAGAGGACTCACTAGAGCTGGACTCAAAAAGGGCGAAAAATGACGATGAAGGACCACCAGGAAGGGCAAAGTATCCTGGAATACTCTGGAAACACCACGTCGAACTGGCGCGGCGGGACACAAACGAGGGGCAGCAGCACACTTTTACTCACTTTCACCGAGGTTTCGGGAATTGGTTTCTGGAAGCTTGGAGATGGAGCGAGTATGACGAGGGGATTTTGATGGAAATGAACGAGGGAAGAACAGGTCTTGGAGTTCACGAGAAGGATGAATGTTGCGAGGTCAGAGTAATGTTGCTGCACTGAGCGGATTTTCGAGACTGTCTTTGAGTTGGAAAACAGGTAACAAAAACGTTTTTGTTATTCCAAACCACTGTGTATTATTCCCTACAAATGTCATAGGTAGGGAATAAATTTCGGAAGGAATTCAAACTACCTATCACCAGAGAAAATCAATAATGGCCAAACCACTATGTATGATAGGTGTACAAATGTTGATATTAGATCAGAGTGCAAGACTGAGATAGAGCATTTCAACGACTCGGGGAAAAAAACAATTTCGTTAGTCTTTTGTATGGAAACAGGCTTTCCTACTATGGTACCCGCCATGTGGAGCGAATATAAAAGTGATAAAAAAAACAGCTAAAAGGAAAGACAAGATAACAATATGCATAAACAATGCCTGAATAAGCACATTTTTGCAGGCACAATTGCTTATTTTTAGCAACCCTAGACTGGTCATCCGCGAAGGCGTTTCGGCTGGCTATATACTAGATGCCTTTTTTCTTAAACTGGAAATACAAAATAAAAATACTGAATTACTACAATTCCTCACGACTATATATATATTTAATCAATCCACATATGAAAACTTAATTTATTTTTTTGCACTAGTTAGAGGTATATTTTCATCAGAAACATAAAAAAGATTAACCTTTAACACGGGGACTAATAATATCTTTACAGCATAGAAATAAACTCCATAAAATTTATAAAAACATTATGAAACGACTCGGGATAAAAATTTAATAATATCGTTAGGCGGGGAAAATTCGTTTTTCTGACTATTCATTCTTTTGTATGGACTACGATATTTTTAAATAAAATTTATAAAAACTAAAAAAAAATTTTGTTTATAAGGGACGCATCGGGGGATACTTGGTACTAAATTTACTTTGCATGTCATATAATCTTCATTTATTTGCACAAATTATATAAGTAATAAATTTAATGCAATAAAAAATCCTTCGCTCATGAAAAAATAATTTAAATTAATATTAAAACAATAAGTACTGAACTAAGGAATTATGGAAACAGAAAAACAATATGACCTTAACAGATAACTTCTAATGGCCCAGACGAACTAAGTAGCGTTACATCAATAAAATCAACCATTAAGAATATTAGGTGTGCAGTGGATAAATTTGTAAATTTCAAATATTGATTTTGTATCAGGCTCCTTAATAAAACATAGAGGTCACAACTAGGTACTTGAGTAAGTGTATAAAAAAACGGACATAGAATTTCCTTCTGTCAACCCTTGGTATCTACTGCAATTTTCATCACCCGGCTATAATAGTTTAGAAGGCAAAAACCCTAACTATTTTTTTCTTAAAAATAGCATTTGATACTGTAAATCACAAATTATTACTAGAAATAATGGATAGGCCTAAAATATACTACGGGAATGCTACAACAATTTCTTTAATTAAAACTGTAACGTCCCCACAAGGAACTGTTCTTGGCCCTTAGCCAAAAGTAATGTTCTGTGTAACATAGAAATCCATTATTTTCCAGATGACACTCAGTAGTTGTTCAAAGTAAACTTGGGAACTCAAAATAAAACTTTTAAAGAGTGGCTAGAATTCCTTTCACAAAGCTACTCTTTATTCCTCAAAACGATCCTACTATATTATGTTTCATAATAAATTTTGTAATTTAGATGTATTTAATCAATATTGCAATAACAGTACTTAGGTATAACTATAGACTCTGAAAATAATTTGTCAACCACATTATTTCTTCCTTATTTCCTTCATTGAAGCACTGACAAAATAGACAACAATGTATCAAAATATGCTCCATAAGATAGAACCTTCCCCTGCCTCCATTTGTTTCAGGAATGTAATCTCATTTGGCAATGTTTAAATTATCTTTAAATTGCATCTTTTTTTGTACATTCATAGTTTAAAATATATATATGTATATTTGCAGATTTTATAAATAAATTATTTGCCTATTCATTCGTTTTAATGATAAGATATAATCATAATAAAAATGAAATCTCATTAATACGTTCCGATTCTATTGTGGGAGACAAACATACTATAAAACCAAAAATAATTTCAAAAATAAACAGTGAATCCGCCCCAAGATTTACAGAAATTTTCAAGAACTTTTCAAGTATTATTTGTCCTGAAATTTCACAGACATTAAATATTTCATAAGTTATATTGTAAGAGAATAAAAACAATTAACATTTACGTTATATTATAATTATTTCCCCTCTTCTTCTTGCATAAGAGCGTTAAGCCTATTTTTCCATTTATTTTTTTTAAATTCCTTTTTAATCTGAAAACGGAAGTAGATCGTAACCTTCAGCGGATTTTGAAAAAAATCTTTCTCGTAAATCGTTATTATTGCTATTGCGGACAAACATACACATAATCCTAGTTTCAGTGAACCGAATTTCAAGATTTCAAATGTTCGTTTTGTATCGCTAAAGGATGCTCCGTTAAATTGTACTGAAAGAATTTGTTGGAAAAGTGTGCGCCTGTTTTAGTTTTCAAACTGTTTAAGGCTTTGAATGTTTACAGTAACGGTTGTAAAGATTAAAAATCTTAATCTTAATCTTAAATCTAAACCATCATTTAGTCAAATTTATAATCTTCCACTATATCGTTTATCATTATTTTTTCTATTGCCAACAAAAAATCTAAATTAATTTATTACAAATAAAATGCTGGCCTCTGCTGGTTTTGAGGTCATTAAAAGTATTTTTTACTAGGCTCGGTTGTTTTGCGATGTTGTTTTATTTGATGTGTCCATGGAGTTGTAGTAATATAAACCATAAAATAAAAATACTTGAGGATCATTTTTGAAAAGTTTTCTATACTCAAATAATTAAAGTTCAATTATTTTTTAAGCTAAAATTATTGCAAGCGAATAATGGAGGAACGACAGTAGATTAGATGCTGTTGAAATGCGATCTCTTATGCAAATGCTAGGTAAAATAATGCATTATAGATGCACCGATGTCGAATAAGACTTGGCATATGAAAAATCAGAAAAGTGAATGATAAGATGTTTGAATGTGGAGGAAGCAAGGGAAGTGTGCCAAGATAAAGTGGTGTGGCGTTCTATCCTTTCTGCCTACTCCATTGCGGAAATGGCATGATGGTTTGTTACTTAAAAACAATTGGGATATATTTTATTTTTATATCCCTACGGAGATGAGGTAGAATTTTTTCTCGAATTCAGGAATGTGGATATTCGAGCGTTTACAGGGCTTATGACCTGTCATTGGCTGGGTTAAGTGGCAACTTTATGTATGTACTACTTTGGGATATCAATCAAAAATAGCCCTTTCAATGGAATATACTAACTTGCAAGTCATTCAATACTACACAAAATTTTTATAATTTCCATAAACAGGCTTACTAGATGTTAATCCATTTTAGTCGAGATATAAAATCACATTATAATTTATGCTCCTGTATTACACATTGTTTGACTATTGAGAAATATGTAATCAATGGTATTTTTTACAAAATAAATGCATTATTCATATTGCGCCATGAATACTGTATGCAGTAAAACCTAATTTATTGAAAGTGAACTAAGATAACCAAATTACAGCTCCCACCAACCGCCACTTTTTTATATGAGAAACACTTTTCTATGTCTTTCCTACGTCGAGATATTAAAATTTCAAAAATCCAATTTAAATGAAACATTAAGAATATTTCATTTTTGAAATTCACAAAAATTTTGATTAAGTGCGTGGTAGGATATTTTCAACACAAATGCCTTTAAACTAGGTCAATTGATTAAAAAAAAAAATTGTTTTAGTAATAATTGGTCATCAAGATAATAAATTCACTTCTGGTTTATTGTGTGTACCATAATTAAATTTCCTTTTAAATTTATTATTTCCCCAGTTTCGCCTAAAGGTGGCTTTAATTGGTATTTCAGCTGTTATTAAAACACGGGATTTTCAAGAAAAGCCTTGGTTTATGCACGCAAAGATATTTAAGGCACGAATCTGAATTAAAGTGACGTTTTTCATAGCAAAAAGACTGATCAAAGTGCAATTTTGATCACGAAAGTGCGCCACTTACTTACGAATATAGTTGGAAATATTTCAATATTTATTATGGTGCATAATCGGAACAATCGCAAACATTAAACTATTTTGAGATTCGTTATCTAAAATCATAATTATGTACGTCCGTTTACGAGTTAGTAATAACTATTATTCACTGCTGTTACTAATCTAGGGCGATTTTTTATTTAGATTATTTTAGTCTTACTTTACTTCTTTTGGTACATCTACTACTACTTTCCGTTATCCGAACCAATCGGTATATGGGTCACTGCATCGGTTCACCAAGTACAAAGTTTATTGATTAATTTTATAACATGAAGGTAAGATGATCAGTCATACGCTTCAGTACCGGTCCTAGGTATAAAACATTAAATATTAATATAAAATTCGCATGCAAATAAATATTTCACGTTGAACCCCTACGGGAATCGAGCCCGCGACCTATGCTCGGTAGCCAATTGCGCTACCACTATGCTACGAGGCGGAAAAACATCACATCTACATATTTGCTACATCTACTTTCTTATTATCAATCAACGACGAGGCGAAACAGCTGTCATAAGGTTGTAGCGGGGCCTAACTAGTGTGGTAAAGCCTTAAATCCCTCTCCTCGGCTACCCCAACTCCAACACCTAGTGACGTAACACCGACGATGACTGGCCCACCAGACATCGAACAACAAACTCACAAACCACAGACCACAGATCACACGTCTTTTTATTTTACCACTTAAAGATAATATTTAATATTTATAGAATTATAACCAAAATTTGAGTTTAAATTTTAATCAGTTAAAATTGAATTATGATTTGCTTGTCCATCTCAAGTTGTAGTAACTAACGCGTTAGGTTACCACCCATGTAGCTTATAAGCGACGTGATAACGATTTCTCATCATGGATGTTTAACGTTTTCGTGATCACAATGGAACATCCGTTAAAAGTTATCGATCGGGATTATTTTTTTTTAATTGCCACATTTTAACCTGATGCTTGGCAACACCTAATATTAAATGTCAAAATTGAAAATATTTACGTTTCGCGACATTATACGTTTTGGATAGTTTTGAAATACCGCTTTAAATATGGAAAATACGCCAAAACTGTAAGTAAAGTAAAATAATTCATTTTTATAGAGTTTTGATTGTTTATGCACAATTTATCATGCCATTTATCTGCTTTTAATCAATTTGAGAAAGCAATAAAACGAAACATTTGTCAAAGTATGCCTTTCATCTATAGTGCACGTTTTTAAGCACGTCGATAATCATTTGTGATTGAGCTACTGAGGTATGAGGTTTATTCTAGGGAGAATCAATATGAAACATATCCTTATATTTGATTTTTCGCATAATTATTTCATGTATGTTACCAACTCCGCGATGACACTAAGCGTAAGACTTATCTTTTTGCCTTCATGTAATCAGTGATCTATGCACAATAATTAAGTGCGGATAAGAGAAAGGAGAATAATTTATTATTCCGAAACTTATCGTAATTTAATTCTGAAACGCGTTTTACGACCTAGTTTCTAATATTAACGCGAAAATAAGTTTGTTATGACGGCCTTAACGATAAACAGAGAAACTTTAGTACCCAATGTCCTTACGGACCGTATATCAGGTAGCTTTTAGTAAATTTTTCAACATCATACTTCGATAAATTTTCATATGAAGCGAGGGAACGTCCGAAATCAACATTTATTTTGGTAATGGTAAGGAATGGCGCTGCGCAGCTTTTTCTGCTCTCATACGTTAGGGAAATTGAAAATAATATCACTCCTGGTTGAGGTTTTTCAATAAATCGAGAGAAAATGCGTTTTCCGAGAAATGTATGAACCGGGGAGTTATGTGACCTTAAGGAATTGAGGTAATCGAGACAAAGTGTGGATAGGTGTTCTGCAGTCGTAAGCGAGACGGTTTCAAGTCAACAAATTTAATACTTATATTAAAAAACTATTTTTTATACTCCTATACCAACATTTACATTTGGTATTTGGCGTCATTCACAAGTATACAAAAACACAACTTGGGTTTATATCTAATATTATAGTCTGTATTAAGTTCAAAAAAATGATAGGTACTGTTCTTGTGGTTTTTTAATTTTTCAGAGATAAGATTGATTTTTGTTTTTTTTTTCATGTGAAAAGTCGGAATAAACGGCGTATGTGCACGAAAAGATGTATGAATGTATAGGAAGCAAAGGAATTCTGTCAGGACAGAGTGGTCAGGCGTTATATCCTCTCTGCCTACCTCTACGGGGAAATGGCGTAATGGTTAGTTAGTTAGTTAGATTGATTGATTTATTTATTCACAAATTAACACATTATCAGTATCTATCATGACCCGACATGCTGGATATAAATCCGTGTTAAGTCGGCACATTTACATGTAGTGATCTACATACATAACAATAATATTAACAATAAAATAATCAAAAAAATACATGATCTAGTATTTAATTATATTTGTGAAAATTCTCGAGAAAACCAATACCCGCCCGGATAACACAGTCATTGACTTTAATTTTGAACTGTTTGTAGCCCTTAGAATATTTTACCTCAATCTCAAAATCAACAGCTTTGGGCCCAATACATCAAAATGACTAAGAGAGGAAGTAGCCCTTCTACAAGGCACACAGTAATTTATACCACTAGCAGTTCTGATATTGATATTTTACTGTGTATCATCAACACCCCAAATATAGAAGAACCGTTTAAACCCTCGCCTTGCTATGATGTAACCCACGTTACAAAATCTCACTTATTAACTAATATCCCCGTAAACAATTAAAACATAATACTGGCATTTTCATTAATCTTCAATCAAACCTTTTTACACCGGAAAAAAAATTGGTACATAAAAAATTGTAGGTAATTACTTTTAAAATATTTTTTACCTGCAGTTTCAGAAATTTCATACGAACATTGTGTATTTTGCACTGAACAGATGACTTTTTTAAAAGCGTTTTTCAGATTTAAAAAAAATAAAATGAGTTATTATGACAGACAGAGATACAAACTCACACTGATACAATACAGTTACATTTACAATAATAATTGTATTTTTCATACTTATGTTTTATTATTTATATTGTCAATATGTAGTTAGTATGTCTGTCAATCACTCATTTTAATTTTTTTATAGCTGAAAAATGCATAAAAAAATCATAAAGTCCTCTGAAAATCACGTCAAAATACACGATATTTGTATGTAATCTCTGAAACATGGAGATAAAAAATATTTAAGTAATTCTACAATCCTTCTGTGAATAAAATATTTCTTTTCCGGTATAAAAATTAATAATGAAAATTAAGAATGCCAGTGTTATACTTGAAATTTTGAGATTTCGCAAAGCGGGTTACCTACGTCACCGCTAGGCGAGGGTTAATATAAAGTTGTCTGATAGTAAGCAGATTCTAATTAGACAAAATTTGTGATTATCTGAGTGAGTGTGCTTTGTCTGACTTGTAGTGTAGTGATTAGCATATTGGGCTACCAAGAACGTTAGGCTATTAACTAAGTACTTCAGTAATGTATAAATCTCAAAATATTTTTTTACTCCCGCCAATCAAAAATGAAAATCAAATTATTTACGGCAATCCTTGACATGATAAAGACAAAAGTAGTTTATGGAGCAAGGTAATGGAAAAAATGAATATAGATAGCTGAGAACACAAACTTATATAATTATTGTTCAAGTAAACCTTTTTAAATGAGTACGTACCTGTATATAATATTGATTTTTTTATGAATATATACCACATATTATGAAATGTTGACTTCTATGGAGACCAAACATGATTTTATCACTGGAAAATTTAAAACTAATTACAACTTTATTTCATGTGTGATACCTTGGACTGGCACTGAAGCGTATGACTGATCATCTTACCTTCATGTAATAGAACGATTAATATTCACTGCACTTAGTGTACCGATGCAGTGCCCTATGCACCATTGGGTGTGGATAAGGGAAAGTAGTAATCAAAAAATATTTTAAATTTGTACTAGTTCGCTAACGACTTGGAACAATTCCGTTATTTGGCACAAATGTGGAATATTTTTGTCAACCATCGTTAAGTAATACTTGAACCAGGGTATTCTATATTAAATTATCTCTCTATTTTCATTATCCGTACGTAATGGTGCATTTGTAACTGCATTTGTACACCAAGAGTAGCGTATTTTGCCTAACGCGCTAACTACTACGAGGTGGAGTACCAATCATGAAGTCGGGTTCGATTCCCGTAGGGTTTTTTTCTATTTGAAATACTTACTAACTAACCATCACGCCTTTTCTCCGCAGGGCTAGGCAGAGAGGATAGGACGCCACACCACTCTGTCCTGGCATCCTTCTCTTGCTTCCTCCACATTCATACATCTTCTTATGCACGCACGTTGATTATTCCGACTTCCCACATGCCCACTTTCAAGTACTTATGTATTAATTTATTTGAAACTTCATGTACAACTACAAGCGTACAGGGGCGGGCTTATTGCTTTCAAGCAATATCTTCCAACCAACTGTTTGTTATTTTAGTGATAATCATTTGTTGTACTTGATCATGTCATGTTTTTCTCGACCTTCCTCGACTTCTAAATCGAGGCACACTCGAATCGTAGATTCTTTTAGCCGTCCTTTCATCATCCATTCGCTCTGCGTGACCGAACCATCGTAAGAGACTTTTCTTAATTTTGTCGATAATCCTTATCTCAGCCTTTCATTCTGCTCTAATTTCGATATTAGTGAACCTATGTTACATACTCTTTTGTAATATTTTTCGTTAATACATGAATAAATAAAGTGTAATACATATGTGCGGTGGTTTGACTTTGTAAGGAACACAGAGGTGAGGCAACGATCACAGCAACCCTTGGTATCTACTGTCATCCGGCGAAGGCGTTTCGGCTGGTTTGGCCATATACTACGTACTCGTATGTCTCCCGAGAGCCTTAGCCATGCTTGCCTATTTTACAAGGCATCAGGTTCTCGGCGTCCTGGTCGTCTACTGTTAACAATTCGTCGGCAGTTTGCGTCTGAGCTGCGGGACGTGGACTTGACTTGGGAGGATGAACGGGAGCTGGCGGCCGATCGCTCGGCTTGGAGGCAGTTTGTGGATTCCATATGCTCCACATAGGGAGCGAATATGTATCATGATGATGATGAATAAATAAAGTTTTTTCACCGAAACATTAATATTTTTTCCTTTCTGATATATTCCTGATATGACCACGTATTGATAAAAAACATTTTTGGTGATTAAAAGCTCTTGGTTTATCGATCAGCATTATTTGTAAGTAATTTATAAACTGACACATATTTTTACTCCTCGCGATCAAACTTCGCCCTTGAACTAAAACTTTTCTTTTCCTCGTGTTTCAAGTGATGAAATAATGTGAAATCTGAAAGCATGTACAAATTCCTGAAAAAACCCTGAAAATCACAGTTAATCAATAAAGAAAGCGCTGCCAAATTTTCCATCCGGGAAAAATATTGAAGCGAACGAATAAGGAAAGTTTTAAATTGTCTGATTTATTTAGACGCAAAGTTTTATTACGAGGCACGGAAATGAACTTCGTGTACACTAATCATGATCGGAATTACCCAAAAAGACTAGTCGTTTGAAGAAAAAAAAAACATTCACTGAAATTTGAGAATCTTTATCCTTTTTGTTTAACGAAGGCGTTCCACTGACTATGCCGTATTCTACGAATGTCTACCAATTTTTTTAGCCATGCTTACCTACTTTGAACATCAGGTTCCCAGCTTTCTAAACGTTTTGTCATTATCATTGTTAGCAGTTACATCAGAATACTATGGAAATTGGAGTGAGCGACCGATCGCTCGACTTGGACAAAGATTGTTTAATCCATACACAATGCTACCCATAGAAAAACAATGTGGGATCTAATTTATCAATGGTTGTGTCTAGGTGTGGACTGTTGTTTATTCTTTGGTTGCCTTGATTAAAACTTTTTCTTTTTCGACTTTAGTTTTATTTCAGTTTTACATTATTAGTATTACAGTTTTGTGCCATAAAACGCGGATAACTTTGCAAAAGCTTAAGAAAAGTTTACTAGTTGAAAGTTTTGAGAGAAAGAGAGAGAAATAATTGAAAATGACAGCTAGCTATATAGGTTATGACTGTGAAGTTAGTAGCAAAGTGAAGTTTTCACAGGTAACAAAGTTGCTAGTAATAAAAACAGACACTTTAGGTATAGGCTGCATGAATTTCAGTATTTGATAAAATAAATTTTTTTAACAGGTTGAGATACAAAAAATAGTGTCAACGTCTTCAATCAAAAGGAAAGGGTGAGGGTATTGGCCAAAGTCTTTAGACGGTGGAATATAATAAATAAGTAGTGTTATGAAATTTTTCGAATTTTTTATGGAAATGCTCTTTATAGTAAATTATTTTTTGAAAGTCAACACCAACCTAAGATTGATAGCAATGTTAAATATATATTAATGTTTATTTTTTCAACAACGAAAAATTTGAAATATGATTTCGATACAAATTTTTTTCACTCAATGATGCATAGGGCACTGCATCGATATACCATGTGCAGTGATTTTTGATCATTTTTATAACATTTAGGTAAGAGGTTCAGTCATACGCTTCAGTACCAGTCCGGGGTATCACACATGAAAATAGCAATGTCAATAAATGTTTTTCATGTTTATCGGGAATCAAACCCGTGATGCGCTACCATTATGCTACGAGGCGGGTAATATTAGTTAAATTCATATTTTTGATTATCAGTACCTACCCAACTCATCATCAAAAGCTATGTTGAATTTAATTTAATTAAATGTTATAGAGATAAATTATTTTCAGCCCAAAATTTTATTACAAGGAAATAATGCTGCTTAGCATTTATCTTCTTCAATCCTGTGTGTTTGTGACGCTGTTTTCCCTCTGTAGTTGGGCATTCTGGCCTGTTGAGGTGGATAAAAAAAAAATCCTGTCCTTGATGTAATAATCAGTACTGAACTTCATTTCACCTCCTTTATCTTCATCAAGTGATATTATATTTTATTATTATTAGAAGAGGCTTGCTTAGATGACATTATGTATATATAGCAAATTGTTTTCTTTTTGAAATTTTTTTTTTTGTAGATTTAATATCCTTTTCCCTTTAAAATTTTTTTAAAAAGTTTTACCAAATAAAAAGGGTTTATTTAAAAAAAGGGTTTTTTTTTAAAATTTTTAATTTTAAAAAATACTTGAATTTGAGTTTCCCCAAAAAATTTTTGCCAAATTTTTTTAATTTTCAAAGTCCCCAAAAGAAAAAAAAGTGGGAAATTTTTAAAAAATTTTTGTGGAAGGTTTTAAAAAACTTTTTTTTAAAATAGTTTAAAAATTTTTTATTTATTTTCAGTTTTTGGGGGGGGAAGGGGTTTTGACTTAAAAATCCCTTAAAGAAGAAGGAAAGAAAAATTGAAAAACCCCATCTTTAGGTTTCTTGTTTGTTGGGTTCAAAGTACGGGGGTTTTTTTTTTTGGTAATTTAAAAAAAAAAAAAAATTTTATTTCAAATTTTTAAGTTTTAAATAAAAAATTTTTAGTGAGTTTTTTTAAAAGGAAAATTTTTTTTAAAAAAAAGGGTTTCCAAAGTTTGATAATAAAATAGTAAGTTTTGCTTTGAAATTTTAAAAATGTTTTAAAAGAAATTTTTTTTTTAAAATTTTTTTTTTTTTTAAAAATTTTTAAATTTTTTTTTTAAACCCTTTTTTTTTGAATTCGTTTAAAAATTTTTTTACAAAGGATTAAAAAAATTTTAACCCCCCCTTAAATTTTTTTAAAAAAATGGGGGGTCGAAAAGTTTACCCCCTTTTTTTTTTCAATTTTTTTGAAATTTTTAAAATGTTTTTTTAAATTTTTTTTTTTTGGGGTTTTCCTTCCTTTAACCGAAACTTTAAAACTTTTAAAATTAAAATTTTAAGGAAAATTTTCGTATTTTCAAAATGCTTTAGGGAAAAAATTTTGTAAATAAATTTTTAAAGACCTTTCAAATTTTAAGGGAAAATAAAAATTTTGTTAATTCGGGAAAATTTTGGAAAAATTTTAAAATTTTTGGGATAAAAATAAATTTAAGAAAATTTTCAAATGTTTGGAAACCTTTTTTGAGGGGAATTTAAAAAAAAAAATTTGATTTTTAATTGTCGAATTTTTTTTTCATTTTTTTAAAAAAAAAATTTTTTTATTATTTTTTTTTTTCATTTAATTAAAAAGTTTTTTTTTTCTATTGAACAAAACCCCCAAAAAAAAAATGTTAAAAAAATTTTAATATTTTTGAAAAATTATAAATTTTTTTCACTTTTAACTAAATTTTATTTAAAATTAAAAGGGAAAAAAAATTTTTTTTATTTTTTTAAATAATTTGGTTTTGGGAAAAAAAGGGTTTTGGGGAAAATTTTGGGGTTAAAAATGCATTGCTGGGTTGGGCTTAAATTATAAAACTAACCAATTTAAATAATTTTATTTTTAAAACAACGGGGGGGAAAAAAAAGGTTTTTTTTGGCCATTTAATTTTTATTTAAAAAATTTTTTTTTTTTAAAAATTTCTTTTTTTTCCCAAAAATAAACAATTATTTTTTTGCAAAAATTAAATTTTTTAAAAATAAAAAAAAAATTTTTAAATTTTTTTATAAAAAATTAAGTTGTCCCAAAAAATTTATTTGGTTTAAAAAAAAAAAAATAAATTTTTAAAACCCAAAAGGGGAAGGTAATTTTTAGGGAAAAACAAACAAACAAAGGGTTTTGGGAAAAAATTCTTTTATTTTTTGTTCTGGGATAAAGGAACCCCGTTTTTAATTTTTGTATTCAAAGGGGCCTTTTTTTTTAAATTTATTTTTTTAGTTTAAAAAAATTATAATTTTTTATGGGTTTTTTGTGGGAAATTTTTTTTTTAAATTTTGAATTAAAAAAATTTTAAAAAAAATTTTTTGTTTTGGTTTTTAAAAAAATTTTTAAAATTG